>JANHFX010001312.1:8908-43192 GCA_027560015.1 Chloroceryle amazona
AGAAGTTGGCAGTGAGAGTCCCCGGTACCAGTCCTCAGCCACAAAAAATACCCTGCTGGTTTTGAGCAAATTGTCTGTCAGTCAAGATGTGCCGTTTTGTCTGTCCTGGTGAGTGGTCCTTTTGCTGCTGGCATGTGTGTGATGGGATGGACAAGCTCATCCCTCAGTGGAAGCTCTCATGTCACAGTGACAGGCAGATACCCCAGAGCTGCCAGGCATTTCCCTGGAGGAACAGCAAGAGAAAAGGGGAGCTTGCCTGCCCCCTGCCTCTCCCCGTGCCCACTGGGGCAAGGCTGGGAGCAATCAGTCTTTCATCTCCCCTGGCCTTTTCTTGTCAACCATAAAACATGGATAGCAATCACTCTTACCTCCAAGTGGGCTTGGGAAGCTTTGCTCGGTAGTGCTTGTAAAATGTGGTGACTGAAAGGCGGTGTAGAGGGCAATGTTTTAATTAATTATTATTGTTCCTCTAAATGGGTAGAGGGAAAGGGATATTGCAGAGAGCACAGTGGAACCTTGGTAGGTTACAAGACTGTCCTGTTTTTCTTCATGTATGCCAGGAAGATCGCTTTCACACACCATCTCATCACATGGCAACCTAAACTTACCAGGAAACTGCATAGTAAAATCATTCACAGCTTCTTACATTTAGAATGGCATTTTTCCACGTGACTGTATATTGTTTCCATACTAGTCTGGGCCTCAGGGCTGACAGAGATCCAGGCTGCTGGACAAGGCTGAACCTAAACCCAAGCTGTGGGGCCAGGCTGGCATGACAGATGTGTACAGCACCAAGAACAATGGGTCCTGTCATGGGCTACCTCAACAGACACGGCCACGATGAACAGCAGTGATAGTAACAGCACTGTAACACATGAGGCAGAACATCTTTTGCTTTATGCACAGGGCTCTTTCCACAGGTTTCAGGTCAGTTCCCAACTGTAGCTGCTTTCAGGCTGCCCCAGCTCTGTTGGTAGTTTTCAGCTCTCTTCCAGGTGACAATGGCGAGCATACCACTTGGAGCCCTTCCCGTTCCTGAGCCCGTTTCAGTGCTGCCATGGAGGCTGCCCAGTTCCACAGCAGGTTTAATTAGGAGAGATTAGGACTCCATCTCAAGCATCGTCATCTACACTGTGAGTGCCCCATATGCCTGGACTTCAGTGAGTCAGTGCTGGTTTTTAATTAATGATGAATTTTCGAGGTTATTAATTAACCCTGTTAATTTTGCTCTTCCATTTCTTAAAGAGAAATTCTGAGTGAAAGTTTCTGGACTCTTCCCTGCACCAGGTTTCCTGTCCACAGCGACAAGCAGCTGCATTGTCCTTGTGGGGTGGATGCAAGGGTTTGTGCTCTAGCTCTAACCAAGGCAGGCATGCTGGTATCCATCGCTTTGGTATTCCCTTCTTTTCTTACCTTGACAGGTTTTATGAAAGGCATTGACAGAGCATGTGCCAGCTCCTTTCATGTACTCTGACAGAGCCACTGTGAGTCATGTTATGAGCTTCTCTTCCCACCTCTTTGCCCCTCTGATGTTTTGCTCTCTGCTTGCAAAGGCAGGGGTTTTATTCTAAGCATGCATATGATTGTCTCACTCTTGGCAATCTCCAAAGGATGTCTGTGTACCTCATCATACAACCTGACACAATATCCTTCCCAGATGGTCCAGATACTGTTCTGTTTCATTAACATGTTTCTCACTACTGTCAGAGCCCAATAGAGTTGTAGTGACAGTGCTTAGAGAGTGCAAAAGGCAGTAATGAGATTTTTTTTTATGTGTGCCTTTATGGTATTGAAGGCTTTATGTATCATCTCTCCATGCATCGTTCCCACTCAGGCTGCTGCTGGTGAACATGTTCTGTCTGACTCCTGCATCAGCCACACTACATCTTGATTTCCACTTAAATCACTCTCCTACCATTTTAACCCTGGCAGCCTTTGAAGTCAGGAGGCCACTGGAATAGGCAGAATTTATACTGCAGTTTTCATCTTCACAGCATTTTTCAAACAAGGATGAATCGATCTTTAATGATCCCTTATGCAGGACATGACAAAGGACTGGAAAGCTGATTTTGTGGACTGGACTCATAAAACCTGAGGGACTTGCTGAAAGCCACAAGAAAAAATATGGCCCAAACTGCAAAAAGAACAGATGAGTTTGTGGTGCCCTGTACTACTGGATTTTTACATTCACAACATGTCCCCAGACATTAACTTTAAAATACTAGGTAATTTATTTTCTATCTGTGTCCTATGCTGCATCACAAACAGCAGAATCGGGACATTTGCTGTCACCTCACTGTGTCAATGATATTCAATGATGTAACATATTCTTTCAGTGGAAAGGAAAATTAATTATTGGAAGTTATAGGGCATATGCTTGGTGATGCTGAAGGCCTTGATGGAGTGCAGGATGTACTCAAGGCTGTACATAGGGAAAATTATTCCTCAGGTGTTGGAAACACTCTTTCCCACCCCCATCATTACAAAATGCTACCTAGGAGTTTCCCTGTGCTGCCAGGTTTGGTGCTCCCTGCTCCCACATTTCTCTCCTCTTAATACAGCCAAAAAATTTGCAGTATCATCATGATATATCCTGATTTCAGTCTAATATGAGTAGGTAGCTTTGTCACTTTGCAGACCAGGCTACATCTGCACCTTAGATATTACTCTGGAGTTTGCATTATCTTTTACAAACCCTGTCCAAAGAATGCTTCTCTGTGGGATGATCACTCCATTTGCCCTTTACAAATAAAGATAGTCTGGAAATAAGTGATCTTTATTGTATATTACTGAGATGAATCTGCTGTGCTATGATAGTGGGTCTGAAAGTTTAGTTAAGCTAGTAACATGGTAATATAAGAAATCAGGCTGATAAAAAGAGGCTAACAATTGTGAAGCACCACTGGAAGTTTTAGAAGTTAATTATGGCTTAAAATCTAGGAAAACATGGAAGGAGCCTCCTGACCTCAACCCCAGCTCTGACACCAATGTGGTCCTTGAGCTTGGATAGAACAGTTGCTCTGCATTGCTGTAATAATCTTCTGAAAAATCACTAACAGCAGAACAGTTATTTTTGCTATGTTTTAAAGATGGCTTAAGAGATGAAATTGTTAACCTTGTAGAGTGTTCTTACCATATAAAATGCAGAGTAGGTGATTAAGAAAAAAAAGAAAAGTTAGCTTTTGGGTAATTGAGAGTCTCTACAAAACCAAAACTATCCCCTCAAATGAACTGGAGCAGGCAGAGGTTTGAAACACCTTTAGCTTGTACTTGGAGGCAAAACTGACCCATACAGTAGAATGCAATGGCCTCTCCATGACCCCCTGAGCATTTGCTGACTATTTCCAAAAGATGGGTGGTCAATAAGCGCCGACAACATCCAGAAACTGCAGGTGCATCTTGTGTTCTGGCACAAGTGGAAATAGTCTGCAAAGGGCTCTGTCAGCATGGTTTTTCCTCAACAGATGTGACCCTGTATTTTCATTTGGGCAAACAGAATCATTTTAGAAAAAGAGAATTTAACAAATGCTCCAGGACAAAGCCACATAATTTGCTAGAAACTAATGAATCACATAGAGTCATGCTTCTCTTTCATTGTTATTAGGGCCCATACTCATGGTCCACCTCACTTTAGTTTATTAAAGATCAGAGACCCTGTTTTAGCCTCAAAGTCAGGGATATAAAAAAAAAAAGCTGTCAGCTAACTCTAAAAGAGTGGTACTGCTTTTCTCCACTTAAATTTTTACTTGTTTTTATTATTTTTCCTATTTTCCATCAAAGCCGTGGGAGGCAGTGATGCCTTTGGACTATTGCCCTATGTCTTTTTATTCTGCCTTTTTCTTTCCACCCATTCTGGAGCAGGAAAACAATGTAGGTGGCAGAAGAGCATCTTCCACCACTTCATTAAAACAGTTTGGGTTTTTTTAACTGAAATGTCTTGTGAAGGCTCCTATTATACCTATTAATATATGATGTCACACCATTCTTACCAGCATTTGGCTATTGTTATTTTAGATTCAAATCCATGCACTTTTGATTTAATACATTAAACCCACTATGTCCCCATATATATAGTTGCTAGCCAGTCAGTCGCTGAGTAATATATATATCAATGATGTTTTAATGATGCACTCTTCTAATATATCACCAAAAAGATAGTGCTCATGTGATAGATTAGTGCCATACATCACCTTAGCGAGACACTTTTTATGATGTAGTGCCCAAACAATGTCATTGGAAAGGAAGAAGAGGCACATAAGAAATGTTAGGTTTTCATTTACCACATTTTTTAAAGCAATTCTAATATTCTTAAGACAATAATAGCTGATCTAGACTGAAGTGGGAGAGACGTGGTATTAAAAGAGAGGTCTGAAACAGGTATCTTGACGTGCAATCCAGTGAGTGGGACAGAAGGCATCACACAGACTCTTAAGATACAACCTGTATCTATTTACACCAGCAGACAGAAAGAAAAGTAACAGGGATGAAGGGGGAATCTAATATATCTGATTAAAGAGGTGAGACCTTTTCAGCTCCAGGCAGTATGTCTTTGTGGTACAAACTCCAACTGTGCTGATCCACGAAATGCTCCCTCACTGGAGCTGGAGGTGGAAGGAGGCATCATTGTTGGTAAACAATGATGGGGTGGTGTTGTGGTTTTGTTTGTTTGTTTTGGTTGGGTTTTTATTTTTTTTCCAGATAAGTAATGCGATCCACTGGAAAAGAAAAAAGTTCAACAGGAATATGGCTGTGTCGATGAGGCATAATTTCAGGCTAATTAAGAAAGGTTGATATCTAGGGACAAGGCTTTTGCCAAAATCCATCTGGTTTGAGCCAACTCTGCTGCTGTTTGGTTTGGCGTGACCAGCTGTGCCCCAGTACGTGTGCTTGTTTTGTAGGGAGAAGAGGTATGGAGCTTCCAGCTATTCACCCTCTTTAACTCACAAACCGCTGTGATGCAAGACTCAAACCTATGGCTTTGGAGACATGGACCATTGGTTTAACTTTTGTTGTAGCAGAGGGACATTTGATTGCAGAACTGCACCCTATATATGCTCTTGTGGGCACTTAATAGGTGTAGTATATACAACTCCTTGGTTGGACCAGCACCCT
Organism: Chloroceryle amazona; assembly: GCA_027560015.1. Taxonomy (NCBI): domain Eukaryota; kingdom Metazoa; phylum Chordata; class Aves; order Coraciiformes; family Cerylidae; genus Chloroceryle; species Chloroceryle amazona. The sequence goes on from JANHFX010001312.1 coordinate 14,021, forward strand.
ACCACCTGGAAAGAGCGGGATTTCAGTGGGCACTGGTGGCTTCTGCAAAGACAATGTTTCAAGATGACTGCTCTGATAACTAGTCACATAGAGCAAGAGTGCAGGTTGGGGTAGCAAGAAAATAAAGGGAGGAGAGGTGGCAAAAGTGAGTGAGCTGAGCATTGAGCTGGCGAGGGCAGCAGTGTGAGCTGTTCCTAATCATATGTCAAGTAGAACTTGTGAAAACTGACATGACCAAAGCATTTCTTTCATTCCTGACGGCATATGCCCTAATACTCCAAATGAAGATATATTGCAACACAAGAAATCACATAAGCCACCTAAAAACTAAAGCTGGTGTGCAAAAATCATTTATTTCTTCAAGAAAAATACTGCTGCATATGAAATACTAAGTCCATTGAGTTGTCTGATCATATTTTTCCTATAAGTGTCCTTCCACTGACATTGGCTGGAACAGTGAAGTGAATAATAAGGAAAAAAAATTGAATTATTAGTACTAAAGAACAAAATCCCTGTTCACTGTTAATATCCATTTATCTAGTTATGTGTATCTAATGTAGAAAAAAAGCCCTAAGTTTATATTGTGCTCCAGGCAGAAAATATTATACTGTAATTAAATGAAGTAAACATCTCATTGAATTCCTATTTTTTACAGACACTAATGAACATTATTACTGAAGGGGTAAAGGAAATAAGACAATGAATAAAGTAAAACATATTCCTTAACAATTTTGAGTAGTAAATATTTCCTATGATCTAACAAGATATAATAAGAAATCCTACTATATTGAAATACCTTTAAGGATGTAAGAAAACTGATCTCTGATCAACTCAGCTAGAAATTAGACCACACATTTCCGTTTGGCTTTTAAAAACCTCCTACTCTGATTATAATGAACCATTGGAGGAGATAACATTATTTATTTTAGGATATTTCACACTAGGAGAGCAGAAGTTCCCAACTGCAAGGCAACCTTGAAAAAGGTATAGAGAAATCTGAGCAATAAAGATCTCAGTTTTAGAAGTTTTCTTTATCTTCTGCTTAGTCTTTTCAGGCAGAGTAGCCTACTTTTTATCCTACCTCTTCCCACAGGTTGCATGGTGAGATTTGTACTCGTCATGTTCCCCTTTATCTGCAAAATTCAGGGCATGCAGCACTTTTGCCCAAAGCCTGTCTGGTACAGCACTAGGCCTGGTAAGGTGCTATTTCCCCCCTCCATCATGGGATGGGGCCCATCCTCCTCACACCTGGTGCATCCGAACCAACTTTGAGCAGGGCTGTGCCCCCCACCCTTTCCCAGCCAGGGTCTCTCCTGTCTCTTTCCCTTTCCCATCCTCCCTGCTGATTTCATGACACGTCACAAGATGAAGAGGATCCCTGAAGCTGCCAGGTGCAAAGTGGAAGTCTGGACCAGGACTGGACTTGTTCATGGCTGCTGGGAAACCTCCCGTTCTGTCCCAACAGCTTTCCCCCTTACTCTCCTCCCCAGCTGTAGGGAACATGGCTTTCCCCTTGGCGTGTTTTTCCCACATCATACCCAGCACTGTTCTCAGAGTCTCCAAGGCATCAGCTGGCTGTCTACAAGCCTGAAGAGCCCCAGGAGCTGTGTTTATTCTGGTGCCCTGCTGCAGGCAGTTCTCCTCTCCCCAAGGTGATGCAGGACCACCAGCTTCAGCACTGGGTTTTTATCAGCTGTAATACTTCTGTACAGGAGGAGGTACAGCTTTGTATGTGCATCTCCCATTACTCATTCATCAGAGCTCACCCGTGGTTGCTGGTTATTTACAGGAGATGCTGTCTCTCTGTCATGCCCAATCTTGTTTGTCTCTAAAATGTCTGTCACATGTAAGACATTGCTGAAGACAACATGCCCAGTGTGGGTGATCAAACCCGCTTTGCTTCGGCCCTGGAAATCAAGATCAGTCATGGCTTACGATGCTGCAAGCCAGATGGCTAGCAGGGTTGTTGAATTCATTTCGTGGTCTTTCTGTGCATAATCCAACAAAATGCTTTTACCTTCCTACAGCTGGCACATGTGCCTAACAATTTGATCTTTTACATTTTAAATATTTATTCAGTATTTAATTTAAACCCCTGAGACTAATCCTGGTGCTTTAAGTTAGCCCTCAACAAGTTTTACTGAATAATCTCTATCACAGTTTAAGGGTCTTCAACAAATTGGCTTCGTATGCTAGTAGGGCACAATCCTTTCTCTATTTGTATTTTGGGGGTATTTTGGAAAAAGCTACCGGTGATTTTTTTAAGTATTACAAGACTTTAAACTGTTGTTTCTGTCTTTTAAATTATAGATGGTCTCCATAGAGACACTGAAGTTCTACATTGCTCTCTTGAATTGCCTGAAGAAGTGGCACTTAGAATTACATTCAGAACAATACTAATTAGCAAATGCTGAATTTTAAACAAGCTTCACAGCAAGGTTTTTGTCTGATAGAAGCAGCAACCAGCAATTGACTGACCAAACTGACAAAGGTGAATTACAGACAACATGGTATTTAATTATTCATTAGACATTTTACAGGGTTAACTACAATAGGCACTACTCTCTTTCTGAGGACTCACCAAGCCAAGCATAAGTGCCTTAGAAATCCAGCATAATAAACAGTTGAACAGAATCAGCAAAATGAAAGCTGCTTCCCAAATCGCAGATTTATTGAAGAGAGAAGAGGCAGAAACAAACCTCTGCAGCCATTTGATGAGAATGCCCCAGTGCATGTATGGAATAGAAATAACTTGTCAGGAGCCCAAATCCTGCAGACAAAACTACCCTAAGAGGGTTTTGGTAAAGGGAATCATTGATGAAATGGGAAGAGGACAAAACACACATCCCATGTCTAGAATTAGGCCTGGACAGTGCTAGGCAAAGAAAGATGGATCAGAGCTCCCTATGGACCCTTGAATCTCTTGTTGGTTCTGCCCAGAATCACAGGTGTCTCTGACTCGTGTGTATGTGTGGAGGAGCGCAGGGCTGCAAGATCCCCACAGGGCTGCCAGCTCCCCACAGGGCTGCCCTGCACACCCACCCTGCTGCACAGGGCTCTTCAAGGACTATCTGGGAAGTAAAACTGTGTGGATATTTTGGCACAGCAGAGGTAAGAACCTGCCAGTAGCTGAACACAGAAGCCAGATGTGGTGCTAGAGCTCATTAACCTGGCCAGGTGCATGTAAGGAGAAAAAGAAAGCTTTGGAGAAGGCTTCTGTATTAGCGAAGACCTTGTAACTTGTAGAATAAGCCAGAGTCAAAGGAAGTGATTGCAAGAAGGGGAAAGATTTGAAGATCCATGCAGAAACCACAAAGTGTGGGGAAAGATCTTGGATAGATGCTAACCTAAGCTCAGATAGACTAAGGAAGTAGAAACTGGGAAATACATGCTTAATCCGCTGAACTTTGATGTATTTCTTGTGCTAGCTAAAGCAAAGACTGAGTTTGCTCCAACAAAACCAGTGAATGAGGATGATGTTCTGCCTCTTCTAAGCCACAGGAAACTGAAGAGGAAACTTTGCTTGCTTGTAGGGACCCAAATGCAGGAGCTGCACGCAAGTCCCTGTGAGCAGCACTTCCAGGACTGCTTCAGGTGGTACTTGGGTGACTAGTTATCTGCAGTTAAATGCATCACAGACTAGGTGAGTAACTTCAGGCCACACTTTGTGTCAGGATTTATACTTAGAAGAGGGCAGGCAGACTGCTGGCATGCAATGTCCTCTCTCTGGAAGGCCCGGGTAGTAGTGGTTGCTGGCCTTGCAGGCAGGAAGCTCAGTCAGTGTGTTTATAAGGTTATATTCATGTAACTGGTGTTTGCAGAGAGCACTGATCCTTAGAGGGAAAATATTTTTAATGAGTGCCAAAGTCATAGTTCAGTTTCATTAGTAATGTAGTGCAATCTCTATATCTGGTTTTGTTGTGATTTTGTTACTTAAGTGGAAGACAATGAGAGATCCTGAGGTTAGCTCTGAAAGCCTGCATTTGTGGAGTTAAGCCTTCTTCCCTTAATGCATTCACTGTTCCAGTTACTCTCTCAAATGTTTCCCATGCATTAGACACAGTACCGCTGTTAATTATAAGTTCAGAAATTAAGAAATGAGCAAATCTGTAAACGAGACTTCACCTCACAGACGTATGTGTCAGCCATCCAGAGAGGATGCAATACCCACAGATGTTGTTCAGCACTGTAACAGGCACTTACCCACCATCTGCTCTGTGTGGGGAGAAACACAAGTGCAAAGTGGGATGACTTCAAAACAGTGCATGCTCCCTTGTCTGGGATGATGTGTTATATATCAGGTATTTGTATAAGGGGATTATGTTTTTCAAGATGAGAGAAATGAGTGAGTAGGATGAAATCTCTTACCTAATCAAATGGAATCAAATATGACTGGTAATGTCATTCACAGCTACAGCAATACTTCACCATCCTTATTATAGTACAGTTACCTACATACAGGCTAAAACTCAGTATAATAAAATCCATCCATCTAAAGTGGTTCACAATCTGTAGTCAGTTATTTTCCTACTACCACTTTTTCATATCAGCAGCCACTGTACTTGCCACAAGCATTTGAATGATCTGTTGTAGGAGAGACTTGCCTTGAAAACAGTCTCTGTACACTGCAGTTCTGGTAAATAATACCTGTACTGAACCCGACCACAAGAATAATCTCACCCTATGTATTGTTATCCATTCAGCGTCCACCATTATTATGACTGCATGTCCCAAACCAGAGAAGGGCTCAAGTAAGGATACCATTCTTTTCCTTCTCTCTTCAAGTCGCATATTTTATTCTTGCCAGTTTTGTCAGCAGCATAAAAAAAGCTGGGTGCTGAAGCCTGTAGACTTCTGTCCTGGCACTGAATCCCACACAGATCTCAGAGAGCAATTGGTCTCTTTTCATGTGGCCACTGAACACAACACTGTAGGAGTATACATAAGGGAAAGCCTGAAATGGGACCTTTTAATTTGACAAATGGGAAGTACAATGACGCTGGGTGGCTGCTGTTTGTGGTTAAGACAGCTACTCTTGGCAACATCCAGGCACATCAGCACACAACTGCATTGGGCTTGGACCGCTTGGCTGAATGAAATGAACAGAAGTGAGAATTAAACCTTATAATTAAATCTTATTAATACTTGTATTCACTTTAATGTGTTTTCTTTTTACAGAGGAACTAATTAGCGATTACTTCAGATCTGATATCCAAAGAATGCACCTCTGGAGTGACCTGACTGCTTGCGTCCTGGCTGCACCTCGGTCTGTATGGGGGTTTGAGCAGTTTGGTCTTTATCCAAACATAATTTGAATCAAACAGTGCTTCTTGTTGAATTAAACAGAAGTAAGAAAGCAAGCAAAGGAATTTTTAACTGCAATATAACTCATTGACATTTCTGTGTTTATTATTTCAATATACATTGATCCAAAAATTATGAAGCAACAGTAGTTTTACCAAAAGCTGTATTACAATACATTAGCAAGAGACCTCACTCTCTCAGACCTGACAATGTCTCCTTAGACCAATGTTCAGCTTCTGCATTTTCTGGCTTTTGGTTGATTTATCCATGAATCCAGAAAAACACAATGCTGCAGGCTATTATATTTTCTTTCCTAGCTTTATAAAGGAAACAAGAAAAATAAAAAGGCAATTTAATGCACTCCACAATTACTATTTAAGCGTTACATCATCAGAAAGGCTGTCACTAACTAGTAAGTGGTCCCAATGACAAGACAGCATTACCTAGCAACTGCAGAGAAGACTTTAACCCTTTTGTGAGTACCATATCCACTGAACTGGAACATTTTGCTCTAATTCTGAAAAGATGCCCAATCCATTTCTGTGAAAGAACATATGAGGACCAAACGTCTGCGCAGGCAGCTTCTGAGAAAGAAGGGAAGCGTGATGAATCATACTAGTGCTATATGTGCAGACACAGGGTGAGACAGGTTTTTCTCTCTAGCCTGAAGAAGGATGACTGGTTATAATATTACCAAGAGCCTCGGGAGGTTTATAGTTAGTATTTGTACAGCTCATAGATCTTTGCAGCTCTCCAGAATATCATCAGATGTTTTAGGCAACATGTTATGTTTATCCCATATTCTGCACAGCAGAAAGAGGGATTGGCTATTAGCTTTAAATTCAAGTAAGATTTACGCAAAGAAAACAAAGCTAAATCTGCACTCTGCCGTGATTTACATGAGAATGGGCAGGTCCTGAGGGATGAAACACCTGTGGGGCACCTCCCAGGCCCCTGCCCTCTCCAGAAAAATTATACTCGCCCCTGAGTTTGTGCATCTCCCAGGAAACTCCTGGGATTGCTCTTGCTACAGGGCTGAAATCTGCAATACGCACTGAGAAACAAAAAAAAAAGTGAGGACCTCCACTGCAGCTGCAGCTCTTATAGCCACATGCCAGGAAACTGGCAGGAGAAGCGAGCTCTGCAGGCAGGAGAAATCTGGAAGAGGCACCAAGAACCACCTCTGCATGCTAATGACTAGACTGGCTGCCAGCAGGGCATCATCTCCGTGGACTGTCATCTTAAAAACCTGTCTTTGGTTTCAAGAACATGCCATCTTTTCCTGTTGGGATCAGGCACACAACGTTTCATGTCCAGAAGGAGATTGCCAGAAACAGACAAAGCTCAAACTCTGATGTTTTCTGCATGAATAAAGAGTGGAGAAGAAAGGTTTCCCCTCTTCACTAGACAGGTTTCCAGGCCCTCAGAAAGACCCCTATGGTGATGTCAGCAGGCTCTGTATTTTGTTTGAATACAGATGTATAGTAACAAACACAACTGTCTGATTTGTACGTCTTTTCTTAAATTGCATGGCTTGAAGTAACTGTGAAAGCAAGCAAGCCAGGAGATTAAAGAAGCATGAGGAGAGAAATAAAAATGGAGAAAAGAACAAGAAGAAGAGCATAGTATTTTCTTTTCAAGTCCAATAAGTATGGTCTGGACAAACATCTTTCTAATTGGAGAAATTCTTCAGTATTTTATTCCAAATAAACTGTCCAACTCTATTATATATGATATTGCCATAAGCAATAATAAAGCAGAGCAATAACTGCCAGCAAGAAAGAGCAAACATTTTCAGCTGAAGTGCAGAGAAGCAGATAGGACCTAATTTGTGTTCTGCTGCCACTCTGCCTGTCTCTGACTTCACTAGAAATCTCTCAGCATCTCATAGGATTGCTGGGCATCTGGCAATATCAACCTCATCGGTGCAGTTCCAAGTATTCAGTGACCACATCACCTGTTAAGATAAATTCTAGTCAAGGGGATACAGTATTTCCAGGAGTTGTTCCAAACACTGGTGAACACCTTCACTATTTCACCAGGTTAAAAAGGCTGCACCCACTCAAGATATCAATGAAAGTATCATAGTATTATCATCTGTGCCATGAGAATCAAACCATCTGAAATGATTTTGCAATATTTTCATATCATATGTACAGACATTAAAGCCACCAGTTTTGTCGCCTACAAATACTGCTGGTGCCTAGGAATTTATTGAACTATCCACAGATCTTTGTGAACTATCTTTAGGACCTAAGCCAAATTCCAGACCCTGATCCTTCTTTGATGTTATGACCACTTCTATAGCACCCAATTCCAATTGTTTTTCTCATTTTAATTAAGAAATTTCTTAATAGCCACGAGACACTGTATGCATTTCACTGCAAGATTATTGGACAGTAAGTTTACTGAATTCACTTGGTCTATGACCTTGCATCCTCTAACACCAAGTAGGCACTGGATTTACAGAACAGAACTGTACTGCCTGCAGCATCCAGACATCTAAACCCTTGCAACTCACACAGAGAAACTCATTAGAAAAACAGACCGAAGGAGCAGAAATAAAATTAAAACAAAACTTGCAAACTGCTGTTACAAAGTAAAAAGTGGCCCAAAAGAGGGTAATTCCATTAGTACGTTTGATAAAGTAAGGCAAAATTGCAACTCTACTAGAGACTTTCAGCAGAAATCATAAATGAGCCACGAAGATACTGGTCCTTTGAAGTTCAGTAAGGAACTCACAATCATTTAACAAACAGTTTGTTAAAGAAAAGCAAATTTTGCCCTCAGTTCAAATCAATGGGATTGCATGCATAAGTCAATTGTAACTCAAAGTGACAGTCTTGCAATAGTAAATATTCATTGGAATTCTGCATTAGTACCTGTATTGTTATAATGGATCATCGTACTCTCTGTGAACGCACAATTCCCCTTTCTCAGCATGGCACTGTATATTACCTAATCACACTCAGAAATATAAACAATTTCAAAATGGTGCTCTGTGGAAAATTTTGAGAACTCAAAGTGCACAACCAATGCCATCTCAGCAGCTTCACTCAGAGGGGCAAACTGGTGGGGGAGTGACACCTCCTATATCCATCAGGGGAAGGCAGATATTTTTCAAAAATATTTTCTTCAGGTCCTGTTTTCTTTTCAATCAGGCTATGGCTGACTTTGAAAACTTGCCCCTCTGGATAGTCTGTGAGGTATGAGTTAAACTACAGATACTATTTTATTTAACTTTATATTAAACCTAACAAACAGAAATTCAAGCTGCAGTGTCAGACAACGAGGTGACTATAAACCTCCCTTTTGTGCATTCCTTCATTTGTTGACTTAAACACTTTGTATTCAATTTCATTGTTTGCTTTATTTTTAAAGTAAAAACAAATTAACAATGACAGCAACAACAACAAACACACACACACATGCAAAAAAAAACCCAACCAACCAAAAATAAAAACCCCACAGCTTTTCAGTGAAGGTAAAACATTTATAGTCAAACTTCCCCTAAATAGTAATCTTGGAGAGCAACAAAACCAAATATATTTGCTTTAAAATTGCTGTTTCTGGTTTTATTTTATTTTCTAAGTTAAGAACATGTGTGAAAAAGAGATTGTAATGGAAGCTGGGTTTTATTCTTGACCATAGCAGGTACTGGCAAGATCTCACTATGATTTATGTGCATACATCTTATATTTCATTCCCTTATCTTTTTAAAGAAGTTCTGAATAATTCAAAGAATGACTGGGTATATAATAGAGTTTGTGCACCCCTGAAGATCGAAATCTTCTAATTACCCAGTAACAGATACAGCCTGAAAGTGGTAACACCAGGTTTCCTTACCCCACATATCCATGGCCCAGGGCTCATCCCTATGCATGAGCCCTTCCTCTATCCAGCTCTCAATTAGTTCTCAGCTTGTCCTTCAAGACATCCAGCAAGGCTGAGAGTGAGGATAATGTTCATAAGAGGCCACTAGCCCTGGGGGAAGTCAACTGTCACTATCAAACTTGTTCCAGCAAAAAATTAAATATTTGGCATATGGTAATAATGTCCCTGCACTATTGTCTCATACACCCAAAAGAGGCTCATAAATTCTTATTGAGCTCTTCTTATTTTCCAATAAGTCTTCCTCTTTGAGCTTTAGCTTTTGAGCATACTGACCTAAGTAAACACTTAAGAAATCTTGTTAGTTATCTATAAGAAGATAAAATTAAGACAGGAAGAAGCTGAGTTAATAATTTAGACATAAGAAAATACTGTGGTGATACTGTTTATATGCAGGCAGGCAGTTCACTAATACCATTGCTGCAAAACACTCAGAGGTTTTTAACTGGGGGGGGGGAAAGGGAGCTGCACTTACTCAGAATTCAATGGATTTGACTGAAAGCTCCACTTCTGCTTAGTTTGCTATGGGCATAGTGAGCAAGATCTGTAATTGCTAAACAATATTTAAATACTACAGCAAAATGCAAACAAATAAACCAAAAAAAAAAAAAGGGAAATTTTCATTTTAGAACAGGGAGACTGGATGGTGGGAAAATACCAGTTTTGCCATAAAACTCTTCCTTATATACACTACAACAAAGAGCCCTGCTTATTTAGCCCCGCTGCAAGTGCCGTCATGAAGACAGGAAATAGGCCAGGGGTTTGCTTTTGGACAATCACATCATCTATTCCTGTTGTAAGGCTTGAGCAAAAAACAGCCAATTCATTTTCTCCCATGGCTTCTCACAGAATGGTGGCTCCAGAGCTACACTCTTCTGATTCCAGGAAGCCTTTAATTTCCAGTGTAGGTTTACTGATGGCTCCTTCCTACCCACTTGTCCTTTTAGAATTGTCCTTTGACTTCACTGACCTTTCTTTTCTGGTATTTGTTTTCCTGATGTTATTTATAGAGACCCATCATAGCAGTAATAAAAATGTTCATATTGATCCAGAAAGTTAAAAAAAAGGAGCAGTGGCATGCTCTAAACATGGTGTGGAATTTCTCTCTGCATCTAAATTTCAAACATACTGCATTTCAATGAAATTCAGAGTCCACTGACAAAGTTTCAATCTGAATTTGCCAAAAGTCTTGGGGTGTTTGGCTGCCAATGTTTAATGCATATCGCTGTGCACAGTCCATATCCCTTTGTAAGATATTTCCCTCCCTCTGTTTATATCCCAGGTGGCTGAGTCCAGTTTCCTCCAGTCCCTCCAGCCTGCCAACATGCAAATGCCCCATCACATTTCCATGTGCCCCAGGCATTTGGGGCAGCATGTGCCAGCAGGCACCAAGAGCCAGGCTCAGGTGGGCTTCTGGCTGGCCACACTGGATCTGGCCTGGAGGCTGCTCTGCTCCCAACAGCACAGGGAGGTTTCAGCTGGGCGGGAAGGAATCAGCTCCATGGCTGACTTCTTTATGAAGGACAATAAAAAGCGGTGAGCAGGGAGCTCACGCCAGCCTGTTGGCTCCCATAATGATATTGCCAATAACAACAAATCCCGTTTTCCAGACCAGCCCTGTGAAGTAGCCACAGTAGACTTTGAGGATCCCCGGCAGCCAAAGGATTGTGTGGTGTGGGGCTCTCCCAGCTGGTTTAAGCTGGGTTCATCCATCACCACTGTTGGCAGGAGCAGCAGAGCGCTCGGCACGGGCTGCAAAATCTGCCTGGGAAGTGAGAGATGGCCGGCAGGTACCCAAGCCCCAGTCAGGCCAGCACACATGCCTGTTGGAGCAACGAGCCCCAGCCCCCAGCAAACAGTGACAACAAGGACATCTGGCAGCTGACAGCATTTGCTGGTCGAGCAGCCTCCAGTCATCACTGCGACACACTGAGCCTCGTCCTCCACTTGCAGGGTGATCTGCAAAGGCAGGGATTAAAACCTGGGAGCTGTGTGTGTGCTGAGACCACTGAAAACAAGGATGTTTATTTAGCAGCTGGAGTACCACCACACCGGGAGACAGTGTTGTAGCCTGCCATAGCAGCACCTGTAAAGGGGAAATCAGCAACCACAAGTAGGGTAAAGCTGTAAGCGGCGCTCCTCTGCAGCCTGCCAAGAAGACATCTGCTGGCAAAAACTCCTGTTGACTTCTTACAGGTGGCATCTGAACCAATGAACTTGGGTTGGATGTCTCTGCACCTTATCTGGTTTTCTATTTGCATATTCTTCACTCCATTTACTAAACTGTTCAAAATGAGGAACGTTCTCTGTATCACAAAGGACAGCTTGACCTCCGTGAAGTAGTTGAAGCCTAGAGACTGGCAGGGTATAAGGCATGATCCCAGGGCTGACCACAGTGATGTCTGGTGAGAGCAACCATGTGGTCCTCAACTGCTTGCCTTCCAGACAAGTGGAAACAGGCATGGCACTGGACAAAATTTCTACGGGAGAAGTTTTCCCAGCAGCAAGTCTGGTTGTCATACTGTCTTCATACTTCTTCCTCAATGTCGATGTTAATCAGATCCCTCATAAGCATTCCCTGAATCTTCTTCTGTGCATTGGTTCTTTCCCTCTAACCCATGCAGGGAGTCTGGGAGCTCAGTGCAGGCCATGGTGGATTTGCTTCTGCAGAAGGGCTGCTACAATTTGTATTCCCAAGGCCATTTGCATGTTTCACCTTTTTTCATCTATTTTAGATCTTCCCTCAAACACTCAGTCCTCACTCACCTCTCTTCTCTGCAGGGATTCTCCCAGAGCTGGCTCTACTGAAATCTTTCATCATCCCTCGCAGAGCTCTTCAGATGTGAGTGCTTTACCAAGCACACTCATCTTTCGTTCCTCCTTAAGTTCATCAATCTGACTTTCCTACCTTTGTTTATGCCAGTAACACCTCTTGCCTTTTAAACATTTTTTTTCTTTTTATATAGGGTATAATAAAAAGATAAATTAAACCATAAACCCTCATTTTTTAAAAAATTTGGTCTTACCTACATTTCCAGAATCAAAGTAATTCTGAGCTGAAGAAGAATCTGCCTTGTTCAGCTAATTCTGCCTAATTGCCAGAGTTCATGAGCACCAAGCTGGTAGAGCAGGAACAGAACATGATGATCATAGAGCGATGCTTTCACTGGTGCTCATTTAAAAGAGTGATGGATTTTTCATATTTGGAAACATAAATTTGGGATAAAATTTGCTGTAAGGTGATAAATTTTCAAAGTGCATCAAATCCCAGACTGAAATATTAAACAACAACCTATTCACTCAGAAGGAAGCATATTAAATTCACTAGAAAATCTGCAGGTAAAAGGACTTTGCCAATCCAGTGGAGAAAGGCTGAAGAGGTTAAATAAATTTCAAAACTAGCAGTCAACAGTGTGCAGCCAGCAACAGCCGTAAGAAAATGGTTCTGTTTTCTTGCAGTTCGATCACATGACCTTAATGTCTACTCCAATGTAAGTCAATTAACTGTGCAAATTTATTTAATCTGGAATTTGGTGAAGGCAATGCCTTACAAGTTGTAAGGCCCTAAAAATACCTATGTTGCTATACAAGTAGATTCTATAACCTCTGGGTAGTAGCTTAGGAACTAAAGCTGGATATGAGATTCTTTATTGCTTTAGTAATTAAGAATCTGCAAACAGATTAGTTTCGTACTTCATCCTAATTTGACTGGCAATGTGAAGCCACTTGCATGTGATGGATATTAATCATGAATAAGAATCTGAATTCTTCCCTGCCCTATTAAAATGAGAAGCACTAAACTGCATTGCATTATGTTATTGTAAGCAGTGTACTGCAAAAGTCTGAAGAAAAAGGTACCTATCCATATATTTTATTAGATTTTACTTTTTCATCTATACATATTCACTAATGGCAATAGTTTTTATACAAAGAAGTTTTTTGCCACATCAGAGAAGGAAGGTGTTTTTTCCCCAAACAATAACTACCTACAGTATGGAAGCAGGTCTAATATGTCTAAGTACAGAGTACTAAAATGACATTATTGTAACTACTGCTTCATAAAACTTAAAACTACCATACTAATTTAACATCAGTGCAATCAAACTTTATGTGACTTTTCCTGCAGGCATACCTCTGCCATTAAGAGCATCCCACTTGTACTTTTTTGGGGGGGGTACTCCTGCAGTAGTTTAGCAAATAATAACTGATCTAATCTAAAGCTGCCTTAACAGAATTAAGTTCAGTGAGGTTCTCTTTGTAGAACAGGTAAATTGTGGCTCATGAAGCCTAAGGAAAGACAGAGATTAGATTAGAAGGGAAGAGAGAGGGAGAGGAGAGTTAGTGAGGAAAGAGGGTTGGGAGATACCCCATTGTCTTAGGTGACTCTGTTCCTGGTCTCACTTTCCTCGCTGTCTCAGACTTACACACATCCTGCACCACATTATGGCCCCAAATACAAAACTTAATGAATCGATCTCTGTGGGGTACAACCCATGTGCAAAGGCAATCCCTTAAAAATCTGCCATGGTTTAGGCTCAAGATGGCTGGATGTCAGCGGTGGGTGAAATGACTGCTTCAGCTTACATCTAACATGATTTGCTTAAGAGAAGTGGACAGCAAAGCTCTTCTTGAATGCAAGAAGATATGTGTATATAAATATATATGGGAGAGAGTGATGCACATTTCCAGAAGTAGTAACTCTTTTGAGATGAAAGCAGCCTTTCAGGAACGCAGTGAGGCCGTGCAGTGCACCCTCACAGCTGCACTCATGGCCAAGGTAGATTTTCAAGAGCTTACCCCCTCCCCAGACCAGGTACTCCCAGCTCAAAGCTTGGGACAACCTGCTCTATATCTTTTTTGTGCAACCACAGCTCTCTGCTGTTGAAAGTCAAGTGAGGCTCAAATCCATGGCTACAACCTGGGGCCTGAGTAGAGCACGGGAAGACTTTCTTCTGTGCCTTGACTTGGGTGATCATCCTGTCTTAGGCAGCAAAGAGGAGAAATATGCTTGGTGAGAAATCAGCAGGTTAGGACGAAAAGTTGGTGGGTACTTGATGGAGACATGGAAGGTGAGTCACTGGCAGCCCTGATCAGAGAGAGTAAGAGATGGGCTGATGTGCTGGTTTGGCCTGGGATAGAGTCCTTTTCCTTCATATTAGCTCATATGGTGTCAGGTTTTTTATTTGTGACCCAAACAGTGTTGGTAACACAGGGATGTTTTTGTTACTGCTGAGCAGATCTTACACAGAGTCAAAGCCTTCTCTGCTTCTCCACCAGTGAGTAGGCTGGGGGTACACAAGAATTTGGGAGGGGACACAGCTGGGACAGCTGACCCCAACTGACCAAAGGGATATTCCATACCATATGATGCCATGCTCAGCATATAAAGCCAGGGGAAGAAGAAATCTGGGATGCTTGGAGTGATGGCATTTGTCTTCCCAAGTCACTGTTACATGTGATGGAGCCCTGCTTTCCTGAGGGTGGGGAGTTGTGGATGAATTCCTTGTTTTGCTTTGTGTGCACATGTGGCTTTCACTTTCCTGATTAAACTGCCTTTATCTCAACCCACAAGTTTTTGTACGTCTACTCTTCCAGTTCTCTCCTTATCCCACTGAGGAGGGAAGAAGCTGGTGGGGTTATGCTGCCCCACAACAGCAAAGAAGATGAAAAAATGGCAAGGACCATGGGACAAGGAAACGTAGAAAAGTCTGAGAGGGCCTGGGCCTGAGTCAGAGCTGGACCTAATAAAGGTAGAGAATAAAATGGAGAGGAAGGGAAGGGGCAGAACAAGAAGAAGCCAGGAGACATGGGGTCATGGTTACAGTGGATGGGTAGAAAACCCTAGGGACTTTAAAGCACAGTCTCCTGCAGAGTCCTGAGCTGCCCCCACATTCCCTGAATCTACCTTTTCCCTGCAAACCCGTGAGCAAAGGGCTCCCTCCCCATTTCAGGTTTGCTGAAGAAGCAGAAGAACTTCACTTGCCATCTCTGTTACCATGAGAGGTAACGGTCTGTGCCAAACCCAAAGGCAGTGGCTTTGATGGTGACTCACAGAGATGTCACTGTGATGCTACAACAGTTTCCTGTGCTGGGAGTGTACTTCTGCTTTCACTCTCACAGCAGTAAATTGCAGTATTGAAGCAACAGTGAAAGCACAAAGTGATGCCTCAAAATTAGGAAGTGCCAAAATTGAGTTGCTTTGCCACTTCTCTTCCCTACTTCCATTCTACCCCTCTATTTTGTGGTCCTACCATGAAATCGCCCTGTTTATTCCAGCCCTTCCCTGGCACAAGGGAAGTTGAATCAGTGCGGTGCAATCAAAGAAATACTGTGTAGTTGATCTCTTTTCTTGTGTTGCAGAAATTAAGCAATGTGTAGTGAGTGATCTAGGAGCTGGAAGAAGAGAAAAGTTGACCTGCAGGATGAGGCACACAATTGCTGCCCTGGAAAACAAGCAGTTGTGGTCTTTGTATGGAGTCCTTGCGTGGGGTGGTTGTCTACTTCGACTCAGCTGTTTGCAGGTGGTCACTTCCTCTAAGCATGTCAGTCAACAATTGCCTTATCCAGAGGCTTACATTTATTTTCAGACACAAAGGACCCTGTTACTCGCGAGGCCTCTTTGTACCACACTAAGACATGATTATGACTCTGACAAATGAAAATGTCTCAGGCTGAGCTCTCAGAAATACTGCTTTCACCTTCCGTGACTGCACTTCAGCTCCCTCCATTTGGTGGGGAGAACCCTTGTCATTTCTTCACTGAGTATCCTAAAAGAAAGCAGTATTTGTAAAGCACTCACTTAAGTGTATATTAACAATTGAAGAAAGTAGTAATTTTGCCTTTCGAACAAGAGCTGGGTAGTGGACAGTGACTAGGGTAGGAAGTAATGCATTCAAAAATAAAGTTGCAATGAAATATTTAATACTGGTTCAAAGATGCTGTGGGCAGCATAGCATGAGACAAGATAGTGTCATAATGTTTTGCAATAGGCCAAACTGGAGTTTCATGGATAACCTTAACTGGGTATTTTTTTAAAATTTCAGTGCTTAGTTTTATAGCTCTAAGACCTATTCTTGTGCCATATTTTCCATGGTGCAAGCACTTAATATAGAAAAGAATAACTTGGGCTAGTGAAGATATTACTTACCCTCCTCTGCAAATTAATTTGAGGGAAAATAGGCATTTTTCTCTTTAGCTATGCTTTTATCACTGTGCTGTAGAGTAAGGTATCTTCTTCGGTAGTGAAAGATGTTTTACTGACTTATTTACTGATTTAATCTGCTTGTCTTTAATTCAGTTACGTAGAGTGGACAGTATCATTCACACTGATTGTCAGGGCATCTAGTATATGCGTGTAGTAGTTTTACTTTATTAATACCTGAAAAAAAAAAGTAGGAGACAAAATTCTATGTCAAAATCCATGAGAAACATTTTGATGATGCTGCAGATTTCTAGGGAGCTAAATACTCTGACTTAAAATACTGTACTTAACAAAAGAGATTCAGTAAAAACCTATCTGAAAAACATGGTTCTATTTTGTCTACTCCCGTAATGGCTCAGGGAAGTGATTCTTTGTAATCTATTTGTACAGAATCCTCAGAATAAGCAGAGCACATATGGCAAGTTCCAAACTGCAGCTGGCTTACAGCTAACATTTCCAGTTTGCATAATTGCAGGTATATGAGAGTTAGCACGGGGGGCTTTGGAGAGCAGGTTAGAAGTGGATGATCTGAGTGACAGCACCACTGCTAGAAAAACTTAAGGCCCAGAATCCTCACAATCAAATATTTATAGCTTTATGGGCAATAATATTCCAGGTGTTATTTTTGCTCTCAAACTATCCTTTCCTTTCAAGATATCCCTTCTCAGAATACTTACTACACTGTTATTATATACAGCATGTAGTATACTTACTACTGTTGTTATTGTCAACCCCACTGCAAACGAGTAAAATGGGGATTCGTATTTAATGCCTTTTTATAGATCTGTTGGTTGATCCAGTTGTTTCCTATTCAAATATTGTGTTCATTTTAAATGCTACAACTGGAAGGGCAAATAGGACTTCTGTTCAAGGATCCGTTTTTCAAATACTTGTATTTAGAGATCTAGAAAAAAAAATCAGAAAACATTTTGATTCATTTTTGATTAGCCCAGTGTTCATATTGTACTTCAACCACTAATTATCTTGGATGTTTCTGCCAAGAAAAGGCTGCACTATGAATAATTCTTTCAGTATTTCTGCACAAGCTGTCTTCTGAGGCAACTGAAATGAAAATGGCTCCTCAGAGAAGATCTGTACAAGATTTCCCAGTCAATGGAGCTCCTATGAAAGATCAGAATGAGAAGTCACTGCATACAAGCCTGCAGTAGTCGTTACGAGCTAGAGCCAGCTTTGTCCAACACCTGTACAGATGCTGGAAAGGACACTTACAACCACTTTATTACCATCTCTGGTGGCAATGCTGAGAGATCTGCTTCTCAAGTCTGTTTCTGTAACATCACTAGAGTGCTGGTGTCCCTCAGACTGCACAAGGATCTGGGAGAAATCTAATCACCTGCTGCAATACACTCTTATTTTTAATCAAATGTGTTGCTTTTTTCTCCTGGAGTTTAGTAGTTTGATGGCCAAGAGGGCTGTGCTTCATCATCTAATTCATTACTTCAGGATCTTAGATTTTCATTAAAAAACCCCACATCTTTAATATCTTGGAATTGCAATACTGTCACATAAAAATCCCGTTCCCCCCCCCCAACTTTATATGTTTGTCTTACTGATCTTAATGGTCCACCTGCACTATTTGCAAGTATGTCAGTCTGGAGAAACATGGCATCAGCCTTCATCACCTATCTTGACAGCTAGATGTCTGTGGTCAGAAGACATGGTCCTGCCACAGCTCTTTCTGTCGGATGTCACTTAGTCATTACATTTTAAAAGCAAACAAAAAGCCCTCAAACAAACCCTAACTGCATTGCATCAAGACAAGTGTTCCATTTGGTTTCATGGTAGGGCAAAAGCAAGCTGTAGTGTAATTTATAAACCCCAAAACTGTGTTTTCAGTTTAGAATGGTGCCACCTGGGAACAAGGATCTGAATTCACATCACACACAGAGTGCAACATGGGGACCAAGACACAGCTTTGTCCCCCTCCTCACTCCTCTGGGCAGGGCGCAGGGGCTGACAGCTGCAGCGCTGTACCCTGCCCACAGATCAGCCCCACATGTGCATCTAATGCATCAATACAGCTCAAGGGAACTTTTTGGTCAGTTTTTGATAGCTTCAGAAGCTGCACAAGCATGACAAAATGGTTGGGGGGGAGGAGTTTTCTACCACATCAGTAACCCCCACCCTTCACCCACCCCAGAAAAACAAAACAAACACCCCGTACCTGGAGATGCTTCCGTGCCTGAATTATTAATAAAATAAGCATGATAATGAATAATCTATGTTAAGCATTTTCTTACCCTTTATTTTTTCATTATGATCAGAAGAGGAATATGATTAACAGCAGTTTAAACTTTAGCAGTACAATTTCAGTATTAAATATAAAACTACACTGCAAGTTGATGTGTTTTAAAAATGGTTATGTATACTCTAGCCTTAAATGTATGTATCAAATACAAGTAACTCAATTGTTTCTTGCCTTGACAATTAACATATCTAACAAATTTCAACAAGCCAGACATCCATCTTTTCCATTAAAAAAAAATAAAAGAAAAAAAAAAAAGAGGCAAGCACACCAACTCTTATTCATAGCAAGGGGGTGTAAAGATTCAACACTTTCCTGAGTGTTGTGTAAAGAATAACAGTTTTGAGAAAGTCCATTAAATAAATGTAACGATAAGTCTAAAGCTAAGCTGGAGGACCTTTTGATTAACTTCATATTTCATATATTACTTGCATCAGTTGATAGCAACATGAGTTACAGAACTTCCATGAAAACAAGCCACTTACAAGCAGGTGGTTAAGCTTGATCAGTTTATTAAAAGGATTATATGACACGGTTGCCTGCAATAGCAGGGGACTGGATCTGATGACCCAGGAAGTTCTTTCCAGTCCCGTATTTCTAAGCCATGCACCAAGTGTATCCAGCCCACACTTTCACATTTGGAAAAAGCCAAAGCCACACACACACTCACAGAAAAAAAATTAAAAAAAAAAATAAAAAAAGTCCTTGATGACACCATTTCATTTCTCTAGATATTCACTATGCAGAAGGGAACAGAGCTAAAGTCCTGTACAGAGGATACATTTACTCGAGGTTGAAGTGGTACTGAAGTCAGTTAATAATTAGATACCTCCAGGCAGATTCAGTTACAGGGCATACCAACACTGCACACTGCCAGACAATTTCTAATCAAGCCAAGAACCTCTTGCAGGAATGAGGTCTCTTTGCTAGCAAGCACAGAGCACACTGAATAAGCTAAAAGCAGCTGTTCTTAAATGAACTACCCTACCAACCATGAGTGAATGACAGATAGATGGTAAGAAGCATTTACCTACTAGACAAGATCTCTCTGCACACTCAGGCAGAAGTAATTAGTACAGAGCAGCAACCATTGTTCCTACCCTGACTGTCTCTTGAACATGTTCTCTTTAAAAGCTGGTCTACAGAATCTGTGCAGCCATTCTCAAGCTCTACCAAAGTAGCAGTTTGCAGCAGCCATGCAAGACTCTACTTCTAAACGTAGTCACATTGCCATCACCATGACCAGTTTGCTAGGACAGCATACACAGCCATAGCAAAAAGCCTTTGTAATAACTAGAGATCTAAACAATTGCCTACATTCACCCCATCTAACTTTTAGGCACTTGGTTAAGGTGTCTGGGTCCCTAGCCACCCAAAACCCCAGCCCCAGGAAAAATTAAATTAAAAAAAAAAATAAATCTGAAGGCAGTGTCTCAATTGCCTTCTGGTGGTATCTCAACCCCCCACTGAGCAAAGCTGAACTTCAAGCAACCAAGTTCTTAACACCGGTACCTCAGTTAGACAGGATGAATGGAGACTTGCATTTCTTTCAAGAGATAGTATCAATGCTCTCCAATACCAAGGCAATTAAGCAATAAAGGTTTGCAACTCCAGTTATGTTTGGAAACAAACTTACAGTCAAGGAATTTAACACATACCCCCTCCCTCCCAAGCATAAAAGCCTTCCACATGGAGGGTCTGCTACTAAGAAAAAAATAAAAGAAAAGCATTCTTCTTTCAAACAAAGACCAGTGGACATGGCTGCATTGCCACTCATTGATGGGGAAGCTGAAGGATCAGAGAACACTTACTCAGAGACCTGGAATGACTAAGCACTGCTAGTGCATGCAAAGCAGAAGTAACAAGATGGGTTTTGTTTTTTTTTTTAAATTAACCCTAGTCCTCTTCTCCACCCCACAAAAATTCATGCAAGTGTTTGAGAAGATAGTCAAGACATAATAGCCCAAGTTTCCAAAAAGGCTTAGGGTTTTCATTTGGTTTGTGGGTTTTTGTTTTGTTTTGTTTTTTGTTTTTTTTAACATATTGTAAAAGAACCATCCTTTTGTTTTCTTTCTGTGGGTAGAGAAATGCATTTTTTGGCATGTTTGAGAATCTTAGATATCTATGAAGTCCATGCTGTTTCAATTCTCCTACTAGTTTCTATAACCTGTCAAAAAAACATAAGCAACCTAATACATGTTTCCCCAATATCGACATGCATGCTCAGTGCTCTCCACTTTAGTGAAATGAGGTGTTACTTCTGTGCTGATAGTTGACGAGTCAGCATTACACGACTTTGAGACCAACTAAATTAACATTGTCGTAATATGAAAGGCAAGCACAAGTTCATTTATTTATAGCAAAGGTCTTGGGTTACAGGAGGTCAGTTCTTGCCATCTTGAAAAGATAGGGGATAACTTATTGCATACATGTGCATTATAATTTAGCAGCAAGTCATTCATAGAAACACTTCCCTCCTACTCTTTTTTTGG
The DNA here is from genome assembly GCA_027560015.1 of Chloroceryle amazona. NCBI lineage: Eukaryota > Metazoa > Chordata > Aves > Coraciiformes > Cerylidae > Chloroceryle > Chloroceryle amazona. Next base: position 35,175 of record JANHFX010001312.1, read on the forward strand.
TTTATTATCTCAATTATATATATATATTTTAGCTTTACAAAGCATTTAACACCACCTTTAAGTTAATGGTCTTTTATTGGAAAAAAAGACTAGCATTTACAACTTGGAATGGACATAAATTGTAGTATCTTGAACAGCAATGTTGATAGTTGTGCTGAAGTCCACAGGCTACTCCGCCAGCTCCAAGTCATGGTACAGAAGGTTTTAAAAATATGAGAGTCCAAAGATGCTCCCTTGGTGAAGGTTTCTTTAAAAATTTTGTGAACGGTAACAGCCCGACACCCGTTTCACTATAGTGCAATGCAGACAATGTTAAACCAGTATTTTAACACAGACATGCCATCCATAGTTAAGATCATCGTATTTTTGGAGCACACTGCTACGTACAGGAGAACCATTCAACCTTTAGGGCATTTTCCTCTAAGTTTTGCATCCTTCAACCATTTTGCTGCATACCATCCTGAGGTATAAACCAATTTTAAAGTAAACCAGCTATGACAATTTATACTACAAATTGAACTAGAATCCACTGTTGAACAAAAAAGTGGATCCTTCAGGTTGTTTTTATCCTTTTAATACAAATGTCTGACTGTGCTCAATTGTCAAGCTGCATGCATGAAAAACTGGCCAGCCCAAACAGTGTAATAGTCATTAGCAAATGGAACTTTTGAGTTCACTAAGTGCTTCCTTTTTTTAAATTTTTCAAGGTAGTACGATTATTTATATTGTAAAATTGATGTTTATCTTTTGGGGACAGGACCACCAACCATTACATGCAGTTTGTGGACAGAAGGTATTTTGACATTCAGTTTTGCTATACAGAAACAGAATGAATAAATGAACATTTTTTTTGCAAGAGGTAAGTAAAAGATTCAATTTGATTCTTCTAGAGGAAAAAAGGTGTAAAGGAGGTCTCTTCACTTTGCAGTCATCATCTGTACGAATTCTGAAAAGATAAAAAGTCACTGTGATTTATTGTCTCTGGAGTAGTTCAACTAAGTCTCTTAAAACACATTTTGCATAAAAATGCCCCTTCCACGGCATCTGAGTTTTTGTCCACAGAAGCAGACAAACAAATCAACTGGTGTCTCGTACTAGAAATGAATGCCCTATGTGACAGGCCTTCACTCAGAGCAATGGTTTTGAGTCAAGACAAGCGTCTTTTTACCTTCATAGTTGACTTGCCCATCCCCATCAATGTCTGCTTCTCTGATCATTTCGTCTACTTCTTCATCTGTTAGCTTTTCTCCTAAGTTTGTCATAACATGACGAAGCTCTGCTGCACTGATATAGCCATTGCCATCCTGTGAGGAAAGAGTTGCACAAGATCACAATCAACAATCCTGACATTAGCTCTGAAACTACATCCAGGTTTCCCGTAACTGCTGCACTAGCCTTACAGCACTCGAGATAGATACACAGACCTAGGACACTGTATAACCCTGCAGTGTGTACGAGTCTCACTGCCTTACGAGGCATGTATGTCACCATATCCCTCTATACGGTTATTGCACTGTAAGAATAAATACATGCATGACTTGTAGCTGTGATAAGGTGTTTACAACTTTTAAAGAGCTTTCAAGAATGTACCTAGAAATAGTATGGGGTTTGTTTAGTCTCTGCTGTCTTAACAGACCAAAAATCCCACAAAAAATGAAGATCAATTTCCCCACCAGCAAGAATAGTCTTCTGTGTAATACTACCTTTTATAACCAGACCGCAGGTGGCTAGGTTAGGCTTTTTGGCTAAGATGATACAGAACAAATCTTTAAAGAAAGCATTTAAATTCTACTCATAAGGAGCTGTGAATAGCTTTGTTAAAATAAAAAAATTACACTTAAGTCAGTGTTCCATTAGTAATACCCAAACCTAGAGCTCATTCCTAGCCATTTCAGAAGCTGTCCTCTTCCACAGACAGGAAGAAAGTTCATAGGACCACGACCAGTAGATAAGCTACCTCAGTGGCTTTAAAAACAAATCTAGAGTGCAGAAATAAACTCAGAGTAATTGAAGTACTAACCAAACAACTGAACATTTCCTCTAGCACTTTTTTCAGTTAAGTACTAAAGATCTTTTTTTCCACAAAAAGGAGTAAGATCATCTTCCACACAAGCTTGCACCAGCTTAGCAGCTGCATCAGCCATTACTCAACACGATTCTCTTGTAACATGTCGTATCCAAACAGTCCAAAGAGAGGAAACCCTGTTCTAGAAACAATTGACCATCATGGATAACTAGGTATCCTTAAAGAAGATGGAAGGAGTTGCGCTTTTAAGTTTTCCTGTAAACAACTTCAGACACCACACCTTAGAAACAGAATATGCAACATTTCATGTTCCTCTAAGTACTTCCATAAAGTAGTATAAAAACTTGTGCATCCCTGTAAGCATTTCCCCATCCCCCCAAGTCAGAAGGTACAGAAACCCCCCCCCCCCCCCCTACTGAGAATAAAACCCAACAGCCCACAGCCACCACGTTCTGCTCATCTCTGCTCCTTAGGAAAGGCCAGAAAGTTTTCCTCGTGGATAAGCCTAAAGCTTAACCTGCTGCATAAAGCAGGTAGAATCTACTTGCAATAATCCTAGTTCTGTTCCCAAAGAACAGCCCCTGCTGTTTCAAATTTCCCTGCTTCTACTAGAGGACTTTTTTACTTCTAGACAAAGAAATAAAACATTTAGGAAAAGATGGGAGATCATTATTGCTTCTGAAGAATATTTATACTTTTATTAATACCTTGTCAAAGACTCGGAATGCCTCACGGATTTCTTCCTCGCTGTCTGTGTCCTTCATTTTTCTGGCCATCATGGTTAAAAATTCAGGAAAGTCAATAGTGCCATTGCCTTAATGAAAAGAAACTTCCAAAAATTAAACTTCCACGCTTTTCTCATGTGTGTAACTTAGCCAATTTAAGTTAAAACTTACAGATCCTCTGCAAACCATTCTTATGGAAGAACTGAATCTTCTCCCTAAACTGCTACCACTGCCTTTTTTCTATTACAATGTGCAGTAGCCACTGTCACCACAGTGTTTCAGCACAACAAAATCAAGTGGTGCCTTCTCACCAGGTGAAGCCATACCACTTGCCACTCAACAGGCAGGTAAAATGCCAGGTCTGAGGCTCCAAGGTTAACCAATACTTCAAATCAATCCCCAAAATTAATCATTTTGTTTCTTCAGAATCTCCCAGTTGCTATGGGAGATTTCAGAAGGGAATGTATTCTAAAGCTCCTACCACGAATCCAGAGTATCTAAAATTTGGGAAAATTACACTTAAATAAGCTGCTCATAAATGCTTCTCCCCTGTTAAAAATCAACTTCCTTATCAGCATGTTGTATACCACAAGAGTAATGCACCCTTTCAAGGGCCAACAAGGATCTGCAAATTCCAGCAACATTAGAAGAGCTACCATTACTTGATATTTCTGGTAAGCTTATCATTAGGTGTTCTTGCAGGTATTTCACTGCAATACTGAAAATCCCTGGTTAACACCCATGCCTCAACCCCTAAGATTTAAGTTCAAAGTAAGGATTCAAACTTTAGGCTGCTTAAAGCTATGAGAAGAGTGGTACAGTGAAGAAACAAGCTCTTTAAACCAGCAGAAACTAGACCTCTATAATCAGGATTTGGCCTTATATGCCAAAAAAACAATGTGCAATGGAGATCTAAAAACTGTGTGAGGAAAACATCCAAACTCATTGGGTAAGTATAGCAAAGTTGTGAAATAAATGCAGTTTAAGAAAACCTTGGCAGCTTAGGGGTTTGTAACATAAACCAGCTATTTATCAACACCGCCAGCTTTATCTACCACCTAAATCTGAATACAAGTTTTGTATTCCGCTTTGAAAAATCCTCAATGGGCATCTAGAGTAATAGCAAAGCATCCTGCCATAAAACAATTTTAAGCAGATGGGCAGGCACATTTGATTTGTTTATTTTTAATCTACCAGTAGAGCACTGTGGATTACAGCCTAAGAAAACCTCTACACAAACTACATAGCACTGCAAACCCTGAAGTTTTCCAGTATCTGCTTCCAAAAGTGAGCAATTAAGGTCAACTTCCTCTTTTAGGAAAGTAATTTGATTTAACGTAGTATGATAATCAGATAGCCTATACTCTTGCTAACATACTTTCACTCTTCTTTTACAAAGATGTTAAAAATCACTTACACAACCAACATACAAGATCAAAGTCTTGACATCACCAAGTAGGGGAAAGCATTTTTCCTTTTTTTTAACTGCTAGTTAGACTGTGAAAGTCTCAGAAACAAAATGTGCAGCTGCCCCTTCTGGCACCCATTTAAAATAATTCCAACAGACTCGATAGCGAAAGGGTCTTTTTTCTGCTTTTGCCACCAATCCCTCCCCCCATTAGTCATGGAATATACTACATTAGACTACACAGTCTCTCCCTGGTATGTTTGCAGTTCTTGTAAGCTTAGCAATATTCCATTCTTACACATTTTTGGTCTTAGGACAAAACCAGACATTAGTACAGCTATTTAAACCACTATGGGCTGACAAAACACGTCTAGAAAAGCAATAGGAAGCCTATGACCATAAAATATTAGACAAACAATGTAATTTGTGTCTCTGGCCATCCCCTTTCTTAGATTCTCACTAATACTGCTATCATCTTTGCTGTGCAGAGAGCAACCAAAAAAACTGACATCCTTTTGAGATTAGATTCCACCGAGTATTTCAACATTGCTTCAGGAGATCAATGTCACAGAATCTTCTGCATGCAGTTCAAGCCCCAATGCAGAGGTCATACATGCTTAAGATGATGGCAGTGCTAATAACCACCTTTCCAACACTTACCATCAGCATCTACCTCGTTGATCATATCCTGCAATTCTGCTTCTGTTGGATTTTGACCCAATGACCGCATGACAGTTCCCAGTTCTTTTGTTGTGATAGTACCATCACCATCTTTGTCAAATAGGGAAAAGGCTTCCTTGAATTCTAGAGGCAGAAACAGTCCCAGTGTTTAGTAAGATCACCAGCATGAGAAAACTACATACTAAAAATACACTCCATTTTGTCAGTGTGCAAACTAACTGTCCATGTGTTAATTAACACTCAAATCAAATATTCATTAAAGAAATCACTTCCAGTACCAACATATAATTTGCATAGCATATTCAAACTTATTTCATGTGGCTATTATCTTCATTACAAGTCTATAATGCATTTTAATGTCGTACTTCAGGCACAGTTACACCAAAACCAGCAGCTCCTTGGGATAGCTGAGGGGATCCCCTGAGTTTCCTTCACCATTAACAGACTAACAGGAACAGTGTTATCATTTACCACTTCTTTTTAAGGTAGCAGATAGTAAGAATTGATGTCAGCCACAAATGGGTGACTGGTCTCTAGAAGGTCAATACTCCTTCTCCTAACCAGCTTGAATTACAGACACTCCGTTAGAAATTATTTAAATGACATTGGCTTATATTAATGTGTAATAAATCCATTTGAGGTTTATTTGTTGTCATTTTGCTTCAAGTTTATCTTCACACAGTTAAAAAGGAGTACCTAGGTCTGCTTTGACCCCAAGAAGTTCAGTTGAGTCTAGCAATTATTTCTGTTTGCAGGAAAAACAGAAGGACTTAGCTTTAGTCTGGAAAAACAACAAAAAAAAGATCTGTAGTCCAAAGAACAGTCTAAATTAAGAGGCAATGAACCAGTAATCTTCCAGAATGCTTTTGCATTTTTTGTTGTTGCTTCTAGGGGGCCAGTTTTTGGTGTGGTTTTTTGACTGGTTATTCATTTCCCCCCCTCTTCTTTTGGGAGGGAAGCCCCCGGGTGTTTTTTAAAAAGTGAGTACTTTTTAAAAAGTGTTGGTATACATTTGAAATTATCAAAAGGGTTTTGTTTTTTTTTTTTCCATTTGAAGTAGTATTTTTTTTTCTAGTCACAAGGAGCTAGCAAAAAAAAAATAACCATTTTTCATCAAGACACTTACCAGCAATCTGTTCTTCAGTCAGCTGATCAGCCTACACGGAGAATAGAACATTTTAGAATACTGTTTACCTCTAGCTCTATCAAGCCACAAGACACTTCCTTTACATTTCAGTAGTCATTTGTTACTTTTACAAAGCCACTTTCAACCCCTAGAAATTCTGCCTCTACAAGGAGATTCCCCTCAGCTACACCACACAGTCATTTCCAAAAGCATATAAGCTAACTTGTTTTAAAACTGTACGGAAAGAAGCAGACATGCCATCCTTTGACTTGGAAGATCCAATTTGGTCAAGTGAAGGACACAGGGCAGGCTCCTCACAACTGGTCAGAGGGGCATGAAATCCTTCATGTGTTTGGGGTTTCACATCACATCAGGTGTCACCTCCAGCAGCACAGTGACCCCAATACTGCGTGGGGGTTTTTGCACGTTAGCGGACTAATGACAAGTGTGCCACCTAGTGATCTAACACTACTGAGGTCCACCCTCCCCCACCACACTGCACCAAGCATTAGCCTACTGTAAGCTTAACAGAAAGGACTGTGCTGTGATATTAGGAGGAATTACTACCCGGCATTACGGAGATTTTTGCCATTTCTGGCAAAGAAAATACCAGTTTTCAAACATCGCTGCTTTTTTTTTCCATTTAGCCCAACAGTCCAAGGTGTGTCTCAATGATATGCAGGTTGTCTTATACATCATTTTAAGTGGTAAGATTTAAAATGCCTGCTTAAGACTTTCTGTACATCAAGAGGCCATCACTGCATCCAAAACTATACAGCTCGGTGGGCAATTAAATGGGCTTTTTTCAGAGCTGAACTGTGCTAACCACATCCTTCCAGAAGCCTCTCCCTTGTGTATGACACAATGATAGAGCATCACAAAAAACTACACTACTCGCACTCAGATGAGCTAATCAGTTCTTTACAGGAAAATATCCATTTTCCTCGTAATTAAAAGACATGGATTATACACCTCTAGTCACAGATACTAGAGAATACAAAGTACTAACTACTTGGTTAATTTAATTCTATTGGACAGCTTTTACTAATAGAACAGAGAATTCTGTACGTCAGAGAAACCAGGCATCTTGTAAACCTTTTGTCTTAAAATACCATTATTCAAATATAAAAATCCCTTAACTGCCGTAAAGAGCAACAAATACAATGGAGAATCAGTAGGCTATACAATCTGTTAAGCTCTTACACAAGGGAATAGGGTAGGGTTGAAATTCTATTGTATATCTTAAATGATATACACAGATTTCACCTGGAAATAGTTGTTGGGTGCAGGGGTTTGTTTGGGGTTTTTTTATGTTTCAATGTCTGTGTCTAATGATTAAAAAACTCCCGATTTGCACAGGGGCTTGGAGGAGGGGGAAAAAAAAAAAAGTAGAAATGCTGACAGGTAAAAGACAGACTTTAAAATCAAAAAATCTTCTTTAATAAAAGCAGAAAAGTTGTGTTCAAAATCCAGTTTGTCCTTCTGCACTCTGCAATTCATCCACAAAATGTGAGGTTTTACTTCAAGATTATCTAAGGAATTTACACAACAGCCTCAATGCCCTGCAGAACAGGAAACAGAGCCACACCTCGGCACAAATCTCCAACCCACAACTCCCGCTCACCGCTCCAGTAGTCAGAGCTCCCTGGCTGTTTCTAAAAATCAGATTTCAAATTAAAAAAAAAAAAAAGGGTAACTTCGCACCCACTGCGATGCCAGAAGCACGCAATCCGACCCTTAACTGCCACGGGGTTCACCTCCCCGAGCAACAGGCGTAACCACTGCTCGCTCGCCCCAGCTACAGGACAAAGGTACCCAGGGCTGGAGCCATCACCCCACCCAGCCAAGTCATCAAATCCTGTCCTGGTGATGTCAGCCTTCCCCGACGGGAAGAGGAGATGGAGCGACAGAGTCGAGGAACACCCAGATTGCCAAAATGCGATTAGAGGTCAGCCTACAACTGTTTCGTCGCTCTCGTAGGCAGTGACGATGGAGGAACAGGTCCAGAGGCCACAAAGATGATCAGAGGTTTGGAACACCTCTCCTAGGACA
>JANHFX010001313.1:0-20765 GCA_027560015.1 Chloroceryle amazona
CACCAGCACCCCCAGGTCCTTTTCTGCTGGGCAGCTTTCCAGCCACTCATCCCCAAGCTTGTAGTGTTGCCTGGGGTTGTTGTGACTGAAATGCAGGACCTGTCACTTGGCCTTGTTGTAACTCATACAATTGTCCTCAGCCCATCAACCCAGCCTGTCCAGGTCCCTCTGTAGAGCCTTCCTGCCCTTGAGCAGATCAACACTGCCACACAATTTAGTGTTGTCTGCAAACTTACTGAGGGTGATCTCAATCCCCACGTCCAGGTCATTGACAAAAATTCAAAACAAGACCAGCCCCAAAACTGAGCCCTGAGGGCCACCACTGGTGACCGGCAGCCAGCTTGATTTCACCCCATTAATCATTCATTTGTGAACAAGTACTTCCAGAATTCCCTAATGCTGTTTGAAGACACTAGGGATTCCACTGCTCATTTTTTACCTTTCTCATTTTCCAGCAACCTATCTCTTGACAAAACTAAGTAATTTTCTTTTCTATCTAGCCTGAATTGAATTTGGAAAGTTTTCTTAAATTCACATGGCTCCTTTTCTGGAAAGAGTTTTAAACAACTTTCAGACTCCTCCACCCTCAAACACCCACGCACATATATATGCATTATATGCATTAGTGGCCCAGCTTAGTTCATGGCCAGAGTCTTAACAGCTGAGAAGGGCTTGCTTGACCTCCCTCCTTATGGTATTCTCCATTACATTATTCCGAACTAAGGTCAAGTGATCAGTTCATGAGAAGTGTTGTAGTTTGTCACCAGTGATTCCTAAAGAGCCATATGAATGCAGATAAGTGCATGAAGAGGAGAGAGAAGTATATTTCAGCAGAGGTGAGATGGTGTACAGGGCTCCATCAGGTCACCAGAATCAGGATCCGCACCCTTCACTCAACTCTCATACTGATTTCTAGTACAATGAGTAACTTAAACTCCCTTTATCTCAGTTCTCATATTTAGATAAACCATGTACCTTTCTTGTCTTCTGCCATTCATATGTAGATTGAAAAGTATTAAGGCAGCAAATATAGTGCGTCAAGCATAAGCAGACGTTCATCTCAGATGAGGCCTCCAGATGCTTCTGCTGTGTAATAAAAGAAAAAAAAAATAACATGAATGTGAATGGATTCTTTTAATATTAATAATATGCAGTAAATTCTAAAATCTTAGTAGATCTTAATATTTTCACTAGAAGACCATGATGTTTTCTGTGTTGTGTGTTGAACTTCAGTCAAGGTGAGAAACAAGAGGACAAAAGGCAAGAGGGAAATGATGAAATTTAGGATGTAACTCACTGACTGTCAGAGTCTCAAGCCATTCCCCCCATTATTTCCAAACTCACTAGTGAATGTCCTGACTTAAGCAGCAGTAGTTAATATTTGTTTCTTGGAGCCTTTTCCCCTTGACTCACTGTAGGCCCCTTTCTCCCCATATTCTATAAGCAAGTTAATCAGTTTGTCTGGGGTGATGTGAAAGCTCTAGCTTGTTTACGATGTGCAGCCTCCCTTTATGGCTCTTTCACTGCTGGGAGAGGGGGGCTAGATGAGGTAATAAGGAAGTATGAGGATTTTAATTGCTGAATAATTATTATTAGCATAGTTGGCAAAACATAAATCTCCGAAGGATTTGGGAGAAACATTAAAAGTCTATGTGCAAAAGTAGCCAAAATGAAGTGTGTTAGGGCCTTACAAAATCATTTTAATAATAACTAAAATACACTTTTGGGTATGGATGAAAATAAGAATTTATAAACAAAATAAAGTGCCACTTTCTTAAATTGCTGAGTTCAAAAAATCAAAATAACAAGCAAACAAAAAAACACCCTCAACTTATGCTTGATTTAATACATTGTCATTTTGTACAACTTAGAATTATAGAAGTAATAAAGTTCATGGGGAATTAGCTAATCTTTATTGCATTGTTATTGTTTTGTTCACAAGAGGACTTTCAGACGTGCATTTTAAAAATACAACATAGTTAATAACTGCTAGATTTTTGTTACCCTTGTTAATTTTGGTAATTAAAGTTTATGTCCTGAAATGTACAATACCTTTGCAATGCAGAAAGAACTTCCACATAAACTCTGATGAATCACATTTAAATCAGGTAGCTATTTTCCAGAAGAAAATTTGGGGTTACAGAGAAAAAAAAGCACTCATGCTACACCATTCATTACTCACAAAGTAGAAGAAGGCTTAAACTTTCCCATGGTTGTACTAACCACGCACAATCTGTTTAGGCCCCAAATTCAGCCCGCACTGAATGTAGAGGTTTGTAATTAAACATTATTGCCAATTAAATGCAATTGACCAATTCTGTCTATCACAAATTAGAATGAGATCTATGGCCAGTCCCTCTCCAGTGATTCTAAAAAGCTGTTCTAGTGAATGGAACACTGGATTCTGGTGCATCCACCCTGATTATCTCCTTATCCTCAGAACTGTGACAGTTATTCACTTTATTGAAAAGGAAATCATTTATGCATCAGATTTTAAAAGTCTGGTAATTAAAGTCTGGTTTAGTCTCTTATACTTTTCTTGTCAAGTACCAGTTTTGTTCTCAAGTTCCTTAAACACAAGACCATTTCTGCAGCACCTCACAATTCCCCCTTGTTGAGAGTCATTGCAGACCAACATAACCCTAGATTTTACATGAATCTCCTTTAGTAATTCTAGAATTTTGGAAAGAAAGGAGAATAGAATTAGCAGGGGGGTTTAAGAACACCTTTTAGACACTTTTTGTCCTTGCTTGTGGTTCTGTTTGGCAAGTGATGTCAACTGTAGAAAGAGACATCTGTTCCTAAATAATCCACAGCTGCAATAACAGAAAGATGTCTCAATTAATTTGTCATTTTATTACTTTTTATCAAGTATAAATTCAATAGTTCAGTACTGACCTGCAGAATGATCATCAAAATGGTTTCTAACACCTTGTGTAGGGATCTATTTCTTTGCCAACAGCACGGTATGATACTTGGCCACAGTAATCTGATTAGACAGGAAAGGAATTGTCACATACAACTCAAATTGTTTGCAAACAATTACTGCTTCAGTGAGAACACAGAACTATTGCTTTGCAGTTTTCACAGCCTCTGTGGTAATGGCAGAACATCCTGATTGCTGAAAATGCAATTCAAATAGAAAATAGTCATTGAAATTCCTTCTGTTTCCATTCTGGTATTAGTGGCTTTGATCAGAACTAGTACCTGAGTTCTCATATGTTTTAATTGTCAACGAAAAGACAAGCAAGTGGGTTGTAGCTGCAGCAGCAATTTTATACAAAGGTTATAAAATAGATCTCAGATGCAGCTGGGCACATTACTGCAAAGGCTTTAAGATTAAATTTCCTATTGAATATGTTGCAACTTTTAAAAAATGAACATTGAGCATAATACAATCACAATACCTTAAACAGCAGAGTAATTACATTGATGGATTGCAGAGCTCTTCTTAACAGATGTAACAAAAAAAAACCCACTGCACTCAGATGTTATTGTGCGAGTTTAAAGTGACAGTAGGTGATCATTTATCAAACCTCACCAAAAAAATCAGATTCTTCTTATTAAATTTTAACACGAGACTCTATAACCTCATACTTTGCTCTCTGCGATACATTAAGACATAGATTAAATGAAATTTACCAATATCGCAATGTGATAGTCAATGATCAGATAAAGAGCTTCACAAGAATCCGGTTTGAAGCTTGAGAAGTTGTTTTATTTATATGTTCAATGTGACTTTCATCACCTATTTCTTCATGTTCTCTTTCTAAAGAACAAGGCAAGATCACGGCATCCCTAAACTAGTTCCTTCTGGCAGCAGCCACTCGATGAGTCATATCTTCATCCTGATTTTATCACCTTATCTCTGACACAAAGTTCAACTGGTGCCTAGTTATTAGTGGCACTCCTCAGGCCTTGCTTCGGAGACTAGTAAGGTTTAACATCTTTGCTACTGGCCTGTGTGATGGGGTGACATGCACTCTCAGCAATATCACAGATGACAGCAAACTGGGGTGGTATTGGTCTGTAGGTGGAAGACAGGGTCACCCTGGCAGGCCAGAGAAATGGACAGATGAAAACCCATGTAGGACAATAAAGGCAAGTGTAAAAGTCAACGATTCCTGATGAATAAGTTGAATGTGTAAGAGGAACATTGCTGTAGCAAAAAATGTCACCTGCATCTTGGGCTGTATTGTTTTAAGCACAGCTATTGAAAGAAGTGATGTTATGTATAGAAACTGAAGCATAAAAAAATTATTTAGATGAAGCCACTGAGAAAGTCAACACAACCAGAAAGCCATAATTTTAGTGTTTGACTACAAGGACAATCACTTCTCCTCCTAAGATATATTTAATGTAAGAACTGAAGGGAGCAGTTGCAAAAAATCCTGAAAGACAATCAGTGATATCATCTTTCACTGAATCATCACAGGAAAGAAATACAGAGAACAGGATTCCAGTAGTACAAAGTAGGTTTACTGTTATGTGAAATACATACAAAACAGTTTGGCTATCAAGGTTTAGAATGGTGTATCTTGACCTTCATCTTTATTTAAGGGAGGAAGTACTAAATATGCCGCTAGTTGCTCTGGTAAATAGTAATTTGTGAAGTATTTTGACTATCTGCACGAGTACATAGACAATTACTGGTTTTGCTTGAAGTGATGGATTTCAAATAAGATAAAAGAAATTTCAGGAATGTCAGAACTGCTGTAAAAAGCTAGAACATATATCCTTTATAGTTTGGAGATTATCTTTTATGCTTTTCCTGTATTTCCTGGGATCTTATACTAGCAAGATAATTTAAGAAACTAATCTGTAGACTAAAGATGGGTAAAAAAGCCTTAGAAAAGAACATTCCCACTCAAAGAACAGTTCCTTTGGCTTTTCCTTCTATATATGAATAGGACAACAACAGTATTGGCAAATGATTTTGGTGTAGTTTTACTAAAACGTACATTGTTCTTAAGATGAATGGGAAAAGTGTGAAGTTTGGAATCTGTGTATTTCTCATTTCAGTTTCTACCCTCTAGAAATGCTTGAAGAAATGTTATCAGAAAAAAAAAAATAAAAAAATAAAAAATCCCAATGAACAACCAACCCACAAACAAACCCACATAAAAAGCCCAAGGGATTTGTTTTGGTTTTAAGCCTTTGATCTGAAAGTATTTGGGAAATTCAATTTGCCCGTTAGTGCATTATATTTGAAGGGGACATTCAATTTCTGTAGTAGAAAATAGATAAACTTGATTTCATTACTAGGATTTTCTTTTTCCCACTCTCTTACCTATGGGCAAATTTAGACTGACACCGAAGTAACTTTTTTCTTCCTTGCTTTTCCTTTGTCAGCTTTGTGACTGTGATTCCGGAGGTGACCAAGATAGTTCCCCTGCAATACTTGCCCACAGTTCTTTACCTTGCCTTGAAAACTTCATTGAATTAAGTTGCTTTCATATGCAAAAGTTCTAAACCTCACTCTTTGTGAGACTTTATTATTAATGAGACTGAAACGAGTAAAATATGTCAGCCACCAAATTAGTCTCCTGTAAACTACTTTTCAATTGCAATGCTATTGCAGCAGCTCATTGCAGAGTTAATGGTGCTGAGTGCAGCAAGCAGACATACAGAACTGAGGAAGGATTCTCTCTCCAAAAGTGAATACTTCAGCATTTCTTCACGTGGAGCTTGTTTTCTGTATATTACGACTTGATCCTCCTAATCCAGATGTAAAAATCCTCAGTAATTCTTCTATCATTTAGTAAAATTCATAAAAGTAAATAAGATTGTATTGGGTCTGACTAATGGAGTTAATTTTCCCCACAGCAGCCCTCCCAGTACTGTGCTTTGTATTGAGAGCTGGAAAGGTGCTGGTAACACCACTATGTCGTGGTTACTGCTGGGCAGGGCACACCCAGAACTAAGGCTGATTTTCTAACATTCCCTCCAGTGGGATGGGATAGACAAGATCTTGGCAGGGGACACAACTGGGACAGCTGACCTAAATTGACCAAAGGAATATTCCATACCATAGGACATCAACAACAAAAGCTAGGAAAACCCCAAGTAGGGGGAGGTTGTGGAATATGCTTGTCCTGCAACAGCAATTGCTATGCATTTGGAGCCCTGCTTCCCAAAATGGGGCCAGACAGAGCCTGCTGATGGGAAGTGGAGAATAAATCTTTGTTTTCTTTTGCTTCCACAAGTGCAGTTTTACTTTGCTTTTCATTAAACTGCCTCGGCCTTAACCTACGAGTTTAATCTTATTTTCTTCCTCCTGGTCCAGCTGAGAGGAGGAGGCAGCAGGGGGAGTGATAGAGCAGCTTGGTGACCACCTAGCATCAAGCCAAATTCAAATGACCACAATTATCTACAAGGTCCACTTACAGTAGTAAATCTGAAGAAGATGAATACTCTCATAAGCTTTTGCTACATGAAAAAGTTTTATATTTGGAAAGCTCAAAAACATCAGTACCATGACAAAGTTAGCTTTCAAAATGTCTTAAGCTCCAGTAGCGGATATCTCGTATCTGGTAGACTAATTCATAAGACAAGAGATCTCACTTTTATGACACATTTCTTCTCTTTCTCTATTCTTTGTTACTCAGACAGGTCCAATTAATTGATGAAATGTCAGAATGAAAAGGAATTACACAACAGATAGCAACTAAAGGTTCACAGGCCCTTAGCAGCATTATAGTCAAAACAAAAGTTTTGTGAAATAATTGGTTAGGAGAAATTATGAGTGATAATAACTTAACAGTGTAGCAGCCTTTTTTCTATTTGATGAATAATTAATAAAAAGCCATACACAGAGTGAGAGGAAAAATAAAAAAGACTTAATCTTGTAAAATACTTCTGTAGATAAATACAGAATTGAAGTCACATCATGTTTGTTTCAACAACTATGGAATTTATTTAGGAAAATGCAGACTTTTCCTCACTAAAACAGCAGTGGTGTTTTCCAAACTGACAGCTGGGCTGTGTGATTTAGTTCAGTGGTGCTTGTAAAATTTTTTAAGGTATGGGGATACTGTAGAAATATTGTATCTCTAGCTTGTCATTTATATTTTGATATGTCATTCTTTTTCACATTTCACATAATATAATAAAGCAGATCCTGCTACTTTAAAAATTATTATTACTGTAATTGTGTTTATTCACATTAAAACATTAGGTTTTTCTTTTATTGTCTATGAGGAGGGGAAACAGGTCTTCTCCAAATGTCCATTGGTGTGCCTATGTTTAAAACAAACATATACATTTCTTAAAGTGAACTTACTCTTCATTTAAGTTTTGAGGTGTTTTTCTCTTTTCATGCTGTGATTTTAGCTGTACTTCCAGAGTTCCAGAGGGCAAAAATGGTTCCAATGAGGGCAAGACCCCCTCCTTTTGTCCCATAGGCTGATTGACTGTTTAAAGCCAGCCTTCCTCCCTGGCTCAGGTGCAGGTAGATATCATAGTGTTCTAGAGGCTACATTAACTTAGGGTAACCATGGTCCTGTACAGACCATTTTGTGTCCATTGTTTTAGCTGCTGACTGGAAAGTGGACACAATTAGCATCCTGACCTAAAAAAAATCAGTGGATGTTTTAATACCCAGCATGAAAAGTTCAGAACCAGACCATGGAACTTATAAGCAAAAAGAACCTCCAAGTTGTTCCAACAGTTATCATCTTCTGGGGTTGCTAAAAATCAACAGGTTTTTTATTTTGATAGGCTAGGATCCATCTCACTCCATTTTAAGCAACTAATGTAAACAAATTGTCCATACTTCCTCTGCAGTCAAATGAAAGACAGATTCAAAAGATGATTCATTCCATTTTAAGACTGCCATTAAAGATGAGTGGGATGAATCCTCTTTTAGAGGTGATTATGTTTCACTGTGGACAACAAGGAAATTCCACGTGATTATCTTGTAAAAGATGCTTCACTCTTTTATGAGGCTAAAGCTAGATGAGATAGAGTCCTCCCTTAGTAAGTCTAGGTTACCTGACCTCCATCACTCTTTACCTTTAAGATACTCTTTTACACTGTCAGATTCTAATCCTGATTCCTTACCATGCTTCATTTACATCAAGTCATTACAAAACCAGCAGCTTTCCATAGATTTGCCATAAAATAAGGCTGAGGGAAAACTCAGCAAATTTCTACTTCAATTCGCAGGTTACTCTCTTCTGGAGGGTAGACAATGCTTTGATGCTTCCACAGGAAACAACTGGGTTTTAATACGAAAAACAGCTGAAAAAAATTAGTATGAAAACGCATACGATTATTCATAACATGTGGCTGAAATAATTGTCACAAACGTTTTTTCTGCTATATACTTTTATTTTTTTGGTATTTCAGCGTAATTTAGTGACTTACATTGAATGTTAGGTAGATATTGGGACATTACAGAAAATAGCCCTATTCATGTAGTCTTATATATTAATATTAATGAATTCTCTAGTGACTGAGATGAACAGATATGACCTTCATACTTTTTTAATATGCAACTTTCTATGTGGTGGGTTGATCTTAGCCAGCAGCCAAACACCCACCCATCCTCTTGCTCAATCTCTCCTTTGGGATGGGGAAGAAATAAAAGGAAGATGAGAAGACTCGTGGATCTAGATGATGACAATTTATTAAGCAAAGCAAAAGCTGCACACACAAGCAAAGCAAAAAGAAGAATTTATTCCCTGCTTGCCTTTAACAGGCATATTGCCAAACGCATCCTGAAAGGCAGGGCTTCAACATGTATAACGATTACTTTGGAAGACGAATACCATACCACAAGCATCTCCACCTTTCTCCCTCATTTCTCCGAGCTTTTATTGCTGAGTACAACATCATGGGACATATTGTTAGTACAGGTATAGGATGACCATGTGGGTCATTTGAGGTCAGGTGTCCCAGATGTGTCACCTCCTAACCTTTTGCTCACCCTTCAGCCTGCCTTCTTTGGAGGAAAAGAGAAAAAGCCTTGATGCTGTGCCAGCACTGATCAGCAATAACCAAAACACTGGTGTGCTATCAGGTCTGTTTTAGCCCCAAATAGAAACCACAGTACCATATGGGCTGCTATGAAAGGAGTTAACTCCACCCCAGCCAGGCCTAGCACATTGTGAAATGCAGTAGAATAGTTGGAATTATTCCATGAAATTTGTTGCTTAAAAACTGACATCCTGATTCTTTCACAGATCCAGAGGAACAGAGAACTCTTTCATAACCTTTTTCTCTCTATATATAATATTTTATTTTTATTTTTATTTTTTTGTTGTTGTTTTTTTATGTTTGTTTGTGCGTTTCTTGTTTTGTTGTTTGTTTGTTCAATTGTTTGTTTTGTTTATTTGGTGTTTCTTCATTTGTTTGTTTTTTCTGTAATTAGCGCTATCTAACACTACTTTGATATAAAGCTTATTTAGAATTTGTTGCTTATTTCATCTGGTTCTAGCATGTCATTGGTACGTACTGTCTTGTAATTTACAGTGAGTTCAAGGTTTCAAATGAATCCTTTGTAAGCTTTGTTACCAAGTATTTCCTTTGGAGTTCTCATACCTTCTTTTTCTGGACATTCTTATTGATAACAGACACTCAAAGTCTAGATGGGTATTTTGCTTTTACTGTTAACAGATTAGGTGTTTGCTTTAGAAGTATAAAATCCCCACATTTAAGAACTAAAATGTTGCTCTGTTTGTATCATGAAAATACTTGTTTCTGTCTTTCTGTTTCTTTGTGTGTGTTTGGTTTGGGATGAAAAGAGCTACCTTCTAATATGATAATTGTACCAATCCAAACATATTAGTCAATGAAAAGAGAGAGGTATGAAAGCTGCACCAAAATGTTTTGATGAATGCTTATTCTGACTGAACACACATACATATATTTAAATTATTTTGGAGAAAAAGTGCAGAAGAACAATGAAGCAAGCAAGCAATGTGGTCCAAGGCTTCATTCAGTATAAAGGAAATGACTATACTAATAACTGAGTTTATTTCATTTATATATTCAAACACCATAAACTAAATATCTGTTTGGACAGCAGGCTCCTCTTTAAATGTTCTTAGTGTAAAAAACTTGCATCTGCATTGCCAGGTTGCAGAGAAAAAAGAAGAGGGAAAAGATATTCTAAATTTATCAGAATCCTTAATATAGAACCCTAGGGCTCAGTGATGGTGAATAAGGTCTACTGAATGAAGAAGGCAGCAAAATATATATATGCACCATATTATAAAAATACTCTGTGATGTAGAAAAGCAATTCTTCTTACGATTTACTATAGTCCTAGTCTGTCTCCCAAAAATAACTGACAGTGTTGGCATAAATTTCTTTGCTGTCTTGCTTTAAACTGTGTCTCCTATGGGGCTTCCCTGATGATTAAAGGCACATAATTCATTTAAGGGTTCTACTCTGCACTCTTCCGTGCATGCAAAATCAGTGGGTTTCTCATTCATCTGAGACTTCTGGGATAGGACTAAGAAGTTCACCCACTACTATTTTTGGTAGACTAATTAGAAGAGACTTGTATCTCTCAGTGAATTTATTTAAGGAAACTGGTCATCTTTTCCTTTGTGCGCTATCTGAAAACTTACCAGAAAAATTCCTCTGGTAAATAATATTGAATTTGTATGAGAAATTAATGGTGTCTCATTCCATAGGGTGTTTCAGAGTAAAAGTCAAAGTAAAAATGGAGCTTATATATCAATCAGAATATCAAGAGACTCAGTGAAGTTCACAAAGAATTCTTCTATCATTTTTCTTTGCAGTGGTGATCATAGTGACCATTAAATCAAAAACAATGCTGATAGAATGATCATCATTTTGCTTTTCAATAAATAGCCCGTTTGACTACTGTTTCTGCTGACAGCAATTTTTCTATCAAAAAAATATAGCTCATAATTTCTTTTACTGATTACCACTCTTGTCTGTGTGACAGAAGGCTTCAAGTATGAACCATTCCGCTTTCCTGATGGAAATTAAGCAAAAGATAGATAAATGTTTTTCCTGTTGTCCCTGGATATTCAAGGGAACTGTGGCCTACTTATGGCAGCCGTTGGTAGCTTATATAACATGGGAACAGCCTTTCTGGGAAACTTGAAGTGGATCTCAAAAGAAAAGCCATTTAAATGGAGATACCTGTGTGGGCTCTAGAACAGACCCTATGCCATGGAGTCTGACTGTATAAGTAGAGTTTATTTCCAGCCCATCTCAATATCTTCTTATTTATTTCCCATCTACTGTATGTTGGGGTGGTAATTACATAAACCTTCCATTCAGGTTGTAGACACAGCATCAACTGAGTTCTGTATGAGCAATAAAATACAGAATTCAGAATTCTGTTTCGGGGTTGATGTTTGAAGAAATCCTCCACTCTTTGAATGTACACACTGCTGAAATACAAGTCTTTGAATCTACTTTTGAAGAGTCTGGGAGAGAGGTTTACAGATGTAGTCACTTTAAAACTGGCTTTTGATTTTGAACTAATATTCACGGGGTATTGCTGTTTGCTCAGCTTGACCTGCTTCTTGCCCTGTCTAATACAGTGTAAGGTGTTTGCATTCCAGATTTTGATTTGGGAAGTGCTTTTTTTACTCATATTGTGTGGTGGTAAGTGCATAATTGGTAGACACAGTTGGTAGAACTGTGGTTTGAAACTCTACACATCTGAGATACCCTTTTCAGAGCAGAGGTGAGATTGTAAGAGGCAAAACATTAAGAAATCAGCTTACACTCAGTTAACCACAGGACAATTTAGTTATATTCTTAAAAGGATGACTCATTCTGCCAATACCACTATATAAAAGAAATGACCTATACTTCATCAAAGAGCAGTTCAGTTTAAGTGAACAATTCACTTTTACATTTTTATTTTTCATAGTGAACTGGCTATAAGATATAGCTCCATTCAAAGCCATATATAACACAGAAGCAATTTTCTAAAAATAATGTGAGGAATTTATGTAAAATGATATCAAGCTTCAAGCACATCCAATAGGCAATATTGTGAAGTATCTCCTGTGGCTTTGATATGTGATCTGGAAGTTGAAGAAGTATAATTTAATAATCTAACTCAAAGAGTCACAAAGAGACAAAAGCATTGGATCAAGAAAATTCATTTATACAGAATAAGATGTTCTGCAGTGATGGAATTTTCTGAAAGCTGTGCTAATCATACATAAAAAAGAGAAAATGGAAATATTGTGGAGTTGAACTAAGGATACTTTCATTAGATAACCAGTATAAGAAATAGAACAAGTGAACTCCACTACTTTAGAATCGAATAAACAGCTCCAAAAAAGTGGATCAAAAGCAAGACTTGATGTTAATTCAATTTTCTTTCACCAACATGGAAAACATCCTTAAACACTTAAATAGTGGTTTAAAAGTAAAGGACAATGTGGAAATAGTAGAGATCAATGATTCAGTTCATTCTCCATGATAATTCTGCCTGTTAAGGCTCTTAGATTTTTTTTTCACAATATGACTAAAGAAAACACTGTTCAGTACTCTCAGAATTTTATTCCTCCCTCTTAGAAGCCCAACAACAGCACTGCAATTATGTTAGCGGTTATTTCGACCCAAGGGATGGGTTGAGACACACAACTTGCTTTGGGTTGCATACTTTTCTAGATTATTTGGTTTAACCGCTCTTACAGAGGAATGTGACAGTAGAGGGACTTCCTAATTATTTTTCTTCAGGTTAATTTAAGACTTTTTCAAATTCCTAGTTACTTGCTAAAAAATTAACCCTAATCAACAGGACAAATGTATGGGTTAATTTCTGCCAAAGCCCATGTATCCAGCCTCCTGTTGCTGCATTCTCAAGGATTTAATGGTTTCTCAAAGGCTATTCACTATTGACAGGAGCCCGCCAGGAACACCCACAACATGGTGAGCAGCTGGACCACCACAGGCAGGATGCAAATAGTCAGAGAGCAACTGCAGCACTGAAGCCAAGCTCCTTAGCTGTGCCTGGCATTCCTGGTGTCATGCAGCTCTGAAGCAGGACAGAAAAGCTATTCAGTCTAGAGCGAGCAGCCTGAAAGCAGATTTTAACCTCTATTTTGGCAGAGAAAGAAGTGATACACTGGCAGATTTCTCATTACTCCCGTCCTGTGATGCTCTGCACTCAGTGTTCAGAGTGGTACTGGCAAGCCTAAGTGAGGGAAGGAAATCACAGGGGACAAGGCTAGCTGTAAAATGGAAGAACAAACAGAGGAGCAGCAACAACTGGAATTTCAGACTTGCTTTCCTTCCATTTCCTTCTATTTTTGTTTTACTTCCAAAACCTTACTGCTCTTATCTCCATCTGTGTCACCCTTTACTCTTCTTTGAGTATAAGGGTTACATCTTTGTTTTGTTGCAAGAAAGATGACAATTGGCTCCTGTTAGGAATAGGGTCAGAAGTTCAGGTCTTCTGAGCTGTTGCTGACTTCAGGCACTGCACAGAATATTAAGATGAAACAATATGTCTCCTGTGTTATGCTTCTGCAGGCTTCAAACTCAAATTGGCTCACTAAATAATTTTGCTACATGGAAAACAAGCATCAGACAAAACTATGCACTGCATAAAGGCTGTTTCTCAATGTAAACATTTTCCACCTTCAGGTATGGAAATCTTGGAATTGACAGAACTAAAATTAGTCTACGATGAGCTGGTGCCATGGCTTTTGAGAATCCAAAGGTCAATCCTTCAATATAGAAGATCTGGAGTGTTTTTATTTCCAGGTCCTTGGCTCTGCAAAGTGCCAAGGTGCTTTGAGTCTGATCCAACACAGGACATCAGCTTGAACCTTCTCCCCAGACAAGCTCAGACAC
The DNA here is from genome assembly GCA_027560015.1 of Chloroceryle amazona. Taxonomy (NCBI): domain Eukaryota; kingdom Metazoa; phylum Chordata; class Aves; order Coraciiformes; family Cerylidae; genus Chloroceryle; species Chloroceryle amazona. The sequence goes on from JANHFX010001313.1 coordinate 13,804, forward strand.
ATACTTACCTTTAAACACAACCGCAGTTCCAGCAGCCTATCCTCTCTAAAGTCAGTGACAAAGCTTTACTCACTGTGCAGGACCCTTGTAACAGAACTGCAATATCTTGACAAAATGCAGGTTTTTAAACACTTTGATAAAGGATCTGGAGCTATGCAGGGTTAACAGCAGGGTATGGTCCAACAAGATGGTGAGGTTCCCTCATGCTACTCTCTGATCTGTGGTCTGACTTCTTCCCTTCTGTCACTCTCAGGCTGCTTAACCCTCCTATAAGCCATCAGAGCCCCCTGAACAAACTACGGGGAAAACATAAAAAGATAACAGTTTCCTGACAGACTGGTGAGCTGAACAGGCTTATCATGAGATACAAGAAGAGCCAGAGTTGGATTGCAGAAGAAGTCAGAGGGTCATGTGTTAGTGGAAGTGAGACAGTCATTGAAGAGGTCAAGGAGCACCACATCAAGGTACACATGTATTCAAAAGCTGATCCCTCAGTGGTTTATTAGGTAGATATATATACATATTGGGTTTCAAACGATATTCAAACCTCTCCAATTTATTCCATGCTGGAAAAATGCAATGCAATTTGTAATGTATTTTATTTAAGCAGGACTTACAAGTCTTCCCGGATGTCCCTGCCTTTTGGTCTGCAAAGCAGTGATTTTCCTTAATCTGCAGAAGAGAATTGACAGATATTTGGAAATGTTTTGAATAACAATTTTCCTATAGGTACAGTGACACCCTAAAAAAAAAAGACAAAGCAATTGTCAGCTTGTCATTACATATACTGACAATAAATGGAGAATTGGACTGATTACTACATACCTGCCTAATACCTCTGTAGGCACAACAGCAAGATAGGATTTGTATTTGTAATCTTGATAACCTTGCCTGTATGAACAGGCGTTTTATTCCTTTACAAAAAACATGCGCTTTCTTACAGAGAACTTTGTAACTTTTTTGTTCCCCATACTTTGGTTTGTGAATAGTAACCAAATGAATAGGAAATACAGTAACCTGTGATAACTGAGACTTTGTTGTGCAAGAACAGGGCTGAGCTACCTCTATAGAGAAGTACACAAAGGAATCAGGTATTATCTACATCGGTCTGGATACATTGCTAAGTCTCTCTCTGGAAATTTCAGAGGTGATCAGATATTGTGTTTGAGAAGGAAGGAAGGACAGAAGGTTAACTCCTGACATGTCCTTTCTTTTCAAAAAAGAATGAGTGCTAGTTAGAGAAATGGAGCTGCTTTCATGAAACAAATAGGAAAATCCAGGCTCCTTTCCTCTTGAAAATTTGTTATGTAAAGTGTTACGAGTAATGCCACTTTCTTTTTTAGCTATGTTCTTTAAAACAGGATACTCAGATTAACTAAAATATCTTTTTGATAGTTGCTCATAAGACTGTATGTTGAAAGATTTTGAGAAGAGATCCTTTTCTCCACCATTCAATGATTTCAGGACCCACTGAGAAAATTAGAAGGCATCTTTAAGTGGCCTTAATTTATGCTAAGCTTATAGTTAAAATCATATAAAGGTTGGGACCTTAACATACCATGTCTTTGTCAATTTAGATCAGATATTAGGAAGAAGTTCCTCACTGTGAAGGTGGTGAGACACTGAAACAAGTTGCCCAGGGAAGCTGTGGACGCCCCGTCCCTGGAAGTGTTTGAGGCCAGGTTGGATGGGGCTTTGAGTGACCTGGTGTAGTGGGATGTGTCCCTACTCATGGCAGTGGGTGTGGAAAGAGATGATCTCTAAGGTCCCTTCCAAGCCAAACCATTTTATGATTCTATGTTATATGAAAACATGCTTGATAAAGTATGTTTGATTACAATAAATCTTTAGATGCTGCTCTTGGTTTTAACTATTATACTGTTCTATCAGAGGGTCATAGAACTTGGGTCAAACTGAGAAAAATCTGAAATTCTGCTGCAATAGAATATATGATAATAAAAACATTGGAGGGGGTGACATCTTCATTTTTCTGAAAGATATTAAGCTCTCTGGTTCAGATATATTCAGATGCTCATGAAAAGTTCTTGTTTATTACAGATTAGAATAATTTTTAGGTATATTATTAGGTATTATGATTCTGAATTACTTAGGAATATTTAAGAAAGATATTTAGGAAATTTTTCCCCGTTCTACTTTTAGAAAGATATGCATATATAGCTTTTTCACATGTGTATGTGTGTGGTTTTTGTATTTGTATCTACACATATAACACAATATTGACAAACTCTCTGTGATGGCCCTGACTTTGTCACATTCTGGATGATTTATCGATGTCAGCCACTATGTCTATCTTAAAACCACTAATCTAGCAAATGTTTCAGTCAATTCTTGAAGACACAGAGCAACTCTTCATAAATTTAAAATGTCACAGATAATGCTGACTTATATCAAGTGCAAAACTGCTTTTTCTATTTGTTAAAATTGTCTTTTACCTCTGAAATGCAAAGTGGAACAATATTGGATAGACATAATTTATATAAATACACATTTACCTCCATATTCATGCATCACATTTTGTATTATTTAACAGCAGCCTGGTCCTGCTGTTTTATTGCCCAATTGGCTAGGATGACATATGACCATAAGAATAGATAGAGGCTTACATTTGCATTTGTTCTCACATTATGGAGCTCAGAAGCAAACTGGTAATCAGAAACATATTATGTAGAATTACAAGGGACACATTGCTACCACGGTAATGTTTTAAAAAATTAAGTGTGCTCAGTAGGTGTTTAGTGCCCCCATATTTCAATTAGCATACTCTTACTGCATGCCTACAATTTTTAAAGATTGTATATAGGGATATATTATTTGGATGTACAATATGCATATACCAAGTGTCTACACACTCTCACAGCAAAAGTTTCTTACCCAGTATTTTATGAATATGCTACACAGAAAGAAAGAAAGAAAGAAATGTTAGAAGATAGGAATGATCAGGGAAGAGTTGAGATATGAAGGATGAGGGATGTACAAAACTGATGGATCACTTCCCTGATCCCAAGGCTACTATACTCAGGGCTGCTCCTCAGGCATGAATGAGATTTTTTTAACTCTTGGCATGTGCAGACAATACTCAAAAGGTAAAATGCAGCAGGGATTCCCTAAAGCACACAGGTTTGGGTTCCCAAGGCTTCTAACATCCCTTAAATAGTCTTTAGTATTCTAAATGTCATAACAGACTACTGAAAAAGACTACTACACAGTGGGGACTCAATTCCCCAGTTCCAAACATGCCAAACGTGGTGACATCAGCCAGCATTGCCGTGTAAACTACATCACAACAGATGGATTTTTCTGACCAAATACCACTTTCATTTTCACAGGGGCTGAAAAAGCTACAGAACTTAGCTCTCTTTTCCTCCATGATTTCATATTAGTCTTCCCAAACTATGAGTAAAAATTTGTAAATGTCATTTTTGTATACATATGTGTGTGTATAGATATATATTTGTACATATTTATACATAAATAAATATGAATTAGATCAACAGTGCATGCAATCAGCACATATTTACATTTGATTACATATAAAACGTTTTTTTAAGATGATGGAGTTTCTGCCAGTCCCATCAGAGTTAACATGAGTTGGGAATGTTAAGCACTTCTGACGACTGAAACATGGTTATTTAAGTGACTAAACATTGCAGAGATTTCATGTTTCAATACACAGGGTAAAGTGCTTAGGGAAAAATCAGCTTTATGCTATTGAGTGTATCAGCTTATTAGAAGAGATGGACAATACACTAGCCATGAAAATTGAAACTAGATTGTCAGAAAAGAAGCAAACCCATTTTATCTCTATTGAGCCTAAATGACAACACAAAATCATTGTCCTTTTCCTCATGGGCAGTTTATGGAGAAAACAAACAAAAAAAATCCATATTCTATCAGACACATTAATTTTTCTCTTAGAATAAAAAAAAATAAATCCCATATTGTTTTGTCAGTAGAGCCACCAGTACTGTCCTCTGTATTTTGTGCAAACACAGGTTAGTACATCAAGCTCAGTCTCTTTCGTTTAATACCCACATTTTTGGGGAAGAGAGCTCTGGACCACAAGGCTCGAATTAAGAACAGATGGCTCGCCTAAACGATTCTGGCAGGGTCACGAAGAGCCTGTCCATGCAGCCAAGACCAGGCAATCAGACTCTTTGATCAAGATATTTTCCAGGGTTGTGACAGATCCAGAACTACTCCATTGGAGCAGATTTATTTCACCAGCACAGCCCTCTGTCTGGTAGCACCCCTTGTCAGGTCTCACTATGTTCAAAGTGTTGAGGGGTTCTTCCTCTCTCAGCTGACCTGTAGGTCCTGAAGGAAGAGGTACAGCCAGTTTTCCACCCTTAAGGGGATTTTCACTGGCTGGGGAAGAGCTACCATTGAATTTGGGAGCTACTAATTTTCCACTGCAACCAGGAGGTACGGAATTTAGGAAAACAAGATGTGCTATAAGCACTGTGAAACATAATAGCAAAAAAAAAATAATAATTTTTTAAAAGTTTAAAAAATCATTTTTTCTCTCAGAATCAAAAGGTTCTATAGTATTATTACTTAAACAGGAAGGCCACTTTTTATACCACTGTCAGTTTAATGAAAAAAAATTTCACCATGTTATTTGGTTAAAATGATCTTTCAAAAAACCACTAGTAATATAACAGGTCTACCAAAATATACTGTGACTTGCTTGAAAATAATGCATAATGCAGAATTCAGGGGAAAGTTTTGTAGAACTTTCTGAGTAATAGTGAAAAAAATTGGTAACTTAATGACAGAAATCAGTAAGAGAATTCTCGCCATGAATATTTGTTGCTTGCATGTTTTTAGTCAAGGCAAACTCCTTAAAAGACTCAGCAGTTTAAAGTACTTGGTTTTTTTACTTGTTTTTTTTTACGAACTGTTTAATCTTTATGACTTTGTGATTTCAAGTTTTCTTATGCCTATAGACTTTTACTGGACAGTTTCTGTAAGCCTTCCAAAATTGTGTATAAAACAAATGAGGCCTATGAAACATGAAGTGCAAGACGAGGATGAGTGAATCTGAAAGCAGAGAAGATAACATCTCACATGCAAGGGTGTAGCTACCATTCTTAGTTGTAGGAAAAAATACTTGCCTGCCTGGTTTCCCCCAGCCTTGCAATTTAGAGGAGTAGAATAAGCTGTATTTTTCCTTTTGTTTGTTTTGTCTTTCTCCTTTTTCATTTTTGTTTTGATTTGTGTTTAATATGAACCACATTTTTCTTAAAAGCTGACCATAACCTTGCTTTGATTGGTACTTTGGTGGAAAAAGCACCAACTGGATGTTCAGGAAAATGAGAAAGGATGAATCCTTTCCAAGTGCAAACAGAACAAAGCAAAAAAAATAGATCAAAAAATAGCTCAACTGTTTCTTCTGACTAAGCAGGTATAGGTAGAGTGCCTTCTCTCATCCAAGACCTCTGTCCTACATGGAGAAAGGAATGTATATACCATTAGAGTCAGTTCTAAAGGTAGGTATTTTCCACTAAGACTAAAGAAAGTGATGGTCTGTCATCAGATTTTGGTACCTGTTGCCAAATTCCTGGGTGGCACCAGAGGTTTTCTTTTATTGTTCTGATCAAGCTTGGGTGTAGGTTCTGTGCACTTGAAAAAGTCCATATTGGCCAAGCAAAACAGAAATCTGGGGCCAGGGAGGAAATCTATCCATTCTCATCTTTTAGCAGTAAGGCTTTGATCTACCTCTGCTCATAAGAATTTTTCCTGAGAATAAAAAAAGTGTTGCATGACCTCACTCTGACCCTTACATCATGGCAGATAATATTTCCCAGCTCCTGGAAAGACTTCGAGCTGTGTCAGCGCTCCTTAAAGACAATAAGCCATTTCCAGCAGATTCTGTAATTTTCAGAGCAGTATGGCTCTTTTTCCATCTGTTCCAGACAGGTCCACACTAAACTCAAGGAAGTCCTTTAGTAGCAACAAAATATGAATTCCAGGAAAATTAAAGGTTACATCCCTTATTAGAAAGATGAAAACAAGGGAACATCATAAAAGGACATAAAAAGGACAAGAGCATTTGGTACATGAGTAGATATGTATATGTATGTGTATACACACATGTAAATAAGCAGACATTACATCAGACAACTTTTGTAAACTCCTCAGGAATATTTTGGCCAGTAAAAAAATGTAATTCAGCTAAGTGTATTGAGTACTGACTGTGAGTCATTGTCTTTGTTTCATACCCAACAGCTTTATATCCTTTGAATACTGTAAAGTTCTATGTGTACTCTTCAATAACCTTTAATTTAATTTATAATTAAAGGTGACTAACCCTGCTGTAGCTTTAGCAGACTCTTTGGAGACCATGAGAATGAAACACATAAAGTGTCTTTAAAATATGTTTAGAGTTTATATAATGTGCTGTATGTGTGCACAAAAAGCTACCTATACACGTTCTGAATGTCAGCTTCACCACTCATGTTTCTGCATTTTTCAGAAAGTCAAATGAATCAGATTTTAAAGTTAACTGTCCACTCAGACACTAAAATCTACTATATGAATCTCTCCTGGATAAAGAAAATATTCAGTACATACAGAGAACACTGAAATTACACTTTAAAATAAAGAGAATTTTTATTTTTTTAAGTACTGTGGATAAGTCATAAGAAAATTCATTACAGTTAGATCTTCTGGAATTCATCATACAAACCTGCCCATTTCTTGTTAATACTTCAGTTTTTAATTTAACATTTATCACCGTATACTCTAATGCATGCATATGAACTTCTGGCTGACTTATCTTGCTTCAGAGATGGCATCTCATCCTTTACAGAAGACCTCCTACTGTACAATGTTTATCTTCTCAGAACTTGGCAGCATTTCATCCATTTCCAAATACAACAGAGGGCTGCAACTAAACTATCTGAGGTTTCCAAAGTACATAATATTAACTAGTTGGGTTA
>JANHFX010001313.1:20865-41212 GCA_027560015.1 Chloroceryle amazona
CAGGTCACCACTAAACCATGTCCCTCAGCACCACATCTACACATCTTTTAATTCCCTCCAGGGATGGGGACTCCACCACTGCCCTGGGCAGCCTGTTCCAGTACTTGACAATCCTTTCAGTGAAGAAATTTTTTCTAATGTCCAACCTAAACCTTCCCTGGAGCAACTTGAGGCCATTTCATCTTCTCTTATCACTTGTTACCTGTGAGGAGACACCAACTTCCACCTGGCTCCAACCTCCTTTCAGGGTGTAATAGAGAGCAAGAAGGTCTCTCCTCAGCCTCCTTTTATCCAGGCTAAACAGCCTCAGTTCCCAACTTGTTTTCTAGACCTTTCACCAGTTTTGTTGCCCTTTCCTGGACACTCTCCAGCACCTCAATCATAGAATCATAGAACCAAATAATAGAATGCCTTGGGTTAGAAGGGACCTCTAAAGGTCATCTAGTCCAACCCCCCTGCAGGGACATCCTCAGTGTCCTTTCTTGCAGTGAGGGGTCCAAAACTGAACCTGCTATTCAAGGTGCATCCTCACCAGTGCCTTTTTTCCCCTATTTAAAGTAAAGCACTTTGACTAGTTCTTTGACTGTCCCTAAGTCTACACCTGTGTCTGAAAGGGAGTAGGGGAGAAGTAGGGGAGATTGCTACCTCAGACATAGCTTAGCCATTTAATAGCACGCTCGTTTCCAGACGTTTTTCTTTATGGCCTTTACACTATTCATATATTCAGACCCAAATCAGAAATCAATGGACCTTCTCAGCACTGTTTTTGTTTGCTTAAGCCTTCTAAACAATAATTATTAGAAGAAAGAGTACTGAAGTTCCTCAGGTAAATTTTTCCTTTTCTTTCTGTTTATATACAAGATTTTATGCCCTCCGTCTTTATACCAACAAGGTTTGATGCCACAAAACATAACAAAGTTGTAGTATCTACCACAAGCCAAGCTTATTTAACAGCTGGGAAATGTACAAGTCATCAGGGTAATTAAGACTGAATAGAAGAAAACCAGAGTAGCTTAATCTGCCCCTATTTGATGTCCCTGCACATCAAATGCTATTCAAAAAGTACAATTAGAAACCAGTGTATAATACAAACTTTGTCTTAAGCTGCAAATCAGAAGGGAATTTGTACAAGTTTGAAGGCCAATGGATTTGCAAACATTTTTAAATCTGGTGAATCACAGTCCCAGCAACTCCCTTTTTAAACTGTGCTCAACAAAGCATCTCCTAAAGGTTCTGCCCTATTAATAAAGGTCAGTGGTTCAAAGGGTTATACAAAATCAAGAGTAAGTAGAGGTCATTATGGGCCTGCCTTTTTCCAATGCTTTTGAAATGAAGGGCCTCATTTCAGAGAGCAAAGTACCAAATGAATATTTGCTGATTCACATGGGATCTTACAACATAAAATAGAAAATTCTTGCAGTAAAATTATACTAAAATGCATTTCCTTCTTTATCTGACTTCTCCTTAATGCCATATGTAAACGGTGCTGACCCAGTTCATAGTAAATACATCAATGGCTTCAAGCTGGAACAAGGTTGGTTTAGACTGGACACTAGGAAAAAATTCTTCACAGAAAGAGTGGTGGGCTATTGGAACAGGCTGCCCAGGGAGGGGGTTGAGTAGCCATCCCTGGATGTGTTTAAGCATTGCTCAGATGTTGTGTTGGGGGATGTGGTCTAGGGGTGAACTTGTAGAGTAGGGTGAATGGTTGCACATGATGATCCCATGGGTCTCTTCCAACCTAGATGATTCTATGATTTACATTCTGACCTTCAGGTTCTCCTTGCATTTCTGCAGGAACGTACCTTCTGGTTTTTTCCTGATGTGCTATGTGTGAAACCTCTGTGTAACCAGCAAGGGAGGAACAGAACATTCTTCCTTATGTGTCTCACCTGAAAAAAACAACCCAAACCAACCAAACAAACAAAAACAAACAAACAAACAAAACAAACAAAACCCACACCAAAACAACAAACAACTCCTGATAATTTTGGAGTTGGTTCAAGTTTCTTTAATATATAAGGATTTACATTCTTTTTACTAGTAAAATGGAGACATACAGTAAGTTGGTTGCATAATATCTTGCTCGATCACTTCAACTGAAGGTTACTAAGGCCTGTAAACAAATCCAGTGCTTACATGTTTGTAAATCAAATATTTCAAGAAGAACTGCATTTTAAGTGAATTAGGACACTTTTTAAAGCCTCAACCTCTTCTTCAGTGTAAGACAGGCAAAATGCCCTCCAAATATTTATAGGTTTGGATATATCCCAGCTCTGCTGAACTCAAGGGTTTGGCTCACCTCTAGTTACTACAGTAACGTAGTGTAAATTACACTAATACGTAGTGATTTAATATTGTGTTAGAAATGGCCAAAATACCCTGTATTTTCCATTAAGCTGAAGAGTTAAGCTTCATCACATGAAAATATTGCTTACTGGCTTCTCATAATTACAGCTGAGGTTTTTATAATAAAGAGGTAATAGCTTCAACTAAGCAAGTATCATTGCCTACTGTAGATTGCTCTCAGACAGTAAGAAAGACCTAATGCACGACAACCAAAAGGGCAAATAGAAATATTTGTTATGGCATATGCTTCTTTCTTTCAATAGTTTGAAAAAATGAAGTGTCAGACTTAGCAGTAGCCCAAGAAAGATGATATTATTTCACCTTCACACCCTTTTTGGTGACCTTCTGAGATAGCTTGTTTCAAGCTGCCCACAAGTCTGACATAACTCAGCATACAAAAGTCCCAGGCTGATAAGAATATAGAACCAATTTTTATTTTACAGTGGCATTGCTTCTAAAACATCCTTCCAAATGACAAAAGGGAATGAAGATGCAATTCTTTTCACAGTATATGTCACTCCTAGATCAGACTAAGCAAAATGTTCATTTCATTATATTTTTTATAAGAAATTTGCAGTATACTTCAAGGTATCATGTCCTGGAGAGAAAGAAACCCTTGCATGGTATTATAGAATTTCTCATTACAGAGGTTTCATATCTCCCTCTGAAACATCTGTTCCAGGTCACTATAGGATACCAGCCTAGATTGATGATTGGTCTAATCCCATGCAACACTTTCTTTCTTTTGAGGGTTTTCTCAAACACAACTTTTTACCATGAGAGGAAATATAGAGCATATTGGCTGTGGAACCCCAAAGTGAACACATTTCATGCACTTTGGCGTACTGGATTGGGAGAGAACATTTCAGTCCAAATGACCTAGCTCTTTCTTTAGGTTGTTTATCTGGAAAACTCAGGAATTGGTAAGACATAGAGAGGTCTTTCATGCAGACAGGTCCTTTTCACTTCAATGCTTCACAAAATGATTGTCTTTCATGCTTCTACTCTCTCCATCTTTGGAAAGCTGGCCTTAGCATCAGTTCATCTCTCTCAGACACTTCAGGGACATCAATCAGAGAGAAGGTCACATCCAGATCTCTTTTCTGAAAGAGTGGATGCACTGAGGCACACGCAGAGGTAAAGTTGCAAGTCCTTTCAAATTACAGCATGTCATTTTGGGCACCCTGAGGAAACTATTCCCAACCTTAGGCAGTTAACTTGACTTCCTAGACTTACAGCGTAGCTAGATACCTTCGGAAGTAATGATGAGATCTGATGCCCCCAGAGGAGCCCTTTCCTTCCCACTACCCAGGCAGGGAGACTGACGATTCTCAGCTAAGTTGCTTCCAAGTTGCTCTAAGGTCATTCCATTTGAACAGCCTCCTGACTGTTAAAATGCTAACTTGAGATTAGAAAAGGAGAGAAAACTGAAACATTAAGAATGGTTGACCTCTGAATAAAATAAAAGCAGATGGCTTTTGCACCGCTTAGCTTCAGGGTGTCATTTATTTCCACTCTAGATACTGGTTGGTTTTTTTTCCCTTGGTTTATTATGAATGTTTCTTCCTAGTCCCTTTTAGATTGTGATTTTAGTTCAGACCATTTTTTGTACACTTCAAATATTCATATTTCATTTTATTTTTCTGGCGAATTGTCCTAGCCTGATGCATACACATAGTTATAAAAAGCACAGCATCAATAGCTGGAAATAAACAATTAGACACCTATACTCTTAAACGATCTGATTTATAAAGTGCTCTTTTTGCTGGTGTCCCTGCTTCAGGAGGTTCTCTCTTGCCAAGTTTTCACTGTGCAATCAGAAAGGCACGTTTAAAAGTTGTTGTGACTAAGGCTTACATCTGTGTTATAACGGCAGTTTCCACTATCATTTGTATAATTTCCCGATAGCCAGTCGAAATCATAAATTACATTGTGATTCTTGATTTCTCATTCTGAATGATATCCTCCAAGTGTGATATTCAGTTTAATGTGCAGCATCCGTAAAAGCACTGTGCATAATGTGAATGTTCTGTGCCGTGTCATTCCACAAATGATTACTTCTTTGATCACCGTACAGCTATGCCAACCTGTTTAAACCTGTTGTCAATAGGAATAAACAAGCTCAGAGTGCTTGTCTTAGAGTGACAGCACAAAGAAGCCTGCAATCAAGCCAGCATGTTTAGAAGACAAAGCAGTAAGCAGTAAAAGGTTAGAAGTTAACCTTTGGTAATATGATAAAGTGCTGTTTTGGTAAAAACATGCAATTAAATTCAAATTTGGCTTTTCATTACACAAAAAGCCTATTCAGTGTGGATTTGCTGCATCCCTAAACTGTAAGACATTCTGACTATTAGGCGACCATTTTCCTCAGATATATTTTTCATATCAAATTTAAAGCTAACTCCAGAAATGCTTCATTTTAAATGACATGAAATAGCACAGATCAGCTAATCTTTCATCGGTTCTAAAGCTTACAAGTCAGTGTACAAAACTCACCCACAGCAAATTCATGTATTAACATCTTGGAAAAAGGAAAGCATCATCCTTGTGAAAAGATTTATAATAACAGAAAAATCTTGATATGTGCTAAAAGAAAAAGAAAAGCCTCCAGGTCCAGCATCAGCAACTGTTGAACCAACTAAAATATATCAAGATGGCTTTCATGTCCCATGATGGGATCTATATTGTTCAGAAAGTCTAGTCTAACTGTGCAAAATCACATCTAATACATCTTGGAAACAGATGGTTACCTAAATGCTGAATTCAAGCCTTGCTCCAGTGGTCTGATTGTGCGGATGGATCAGTGTATATGAAAGAGATTTCAGAGGACTTCTCTCTGCACCTGGAAGTCCCTGCCTCTCTCCTGAGAACTGGCAAGTTGCCTCGTGTTTAAACCTAATAAGGATTTACTCCTAATAGGGAGTCATTGGGTTGCTTTATGGTGCCATTAAGTGGTGTTTTGAACTAATCTAACTGACTAATCCAGTCTCATTGCAGTTGATTTCAAGCCCATAACTTGTTACTTTCTGATCTGGGCTAAAAGCCAGTGACTTCTTCAACCATTCTGGCTCAGTCACAGGTTTGTCTGGCCATAATCTACTGCTGGTGACTCTGCATTCCCTTCTGGCACCTACATCCCCTTATTGTCTTCTTTGTTGGCATTCTTCCTTCTAAATTTATGGGCTGAAGATATACTTTCCTGACCATAAATCCCAAATTATTTCAATTTAAAAAATCAATTAACCTCTGAAATAACAAATTAAATTCCTTCACAATTCTGTAAGAGCTCCGCTTTCTCAAACAAAAGTATTCAGTTAATTTTGATGGTTTATGGTGTTGCTATATTCACTTGAAAGCCCCTGCTCTTACAAAAATATTTGCATAGATCTTTGACTACAAATTGATATGTAAATTCTGTTTGTTGATTATATTTCACTCCTTAGTTATCTGAGTTTGAAAAAGCATAATACAGACTTGGTGAAAGGTGCCTCATCCCCTACAGTACGTAGGCAAGAGAACAGTTAACCCTAAATGATTTCACAGTCCCTTCTGATTTAAATTTCTAGGAAACAATAATAAAGCACTGTTAAGTAAGCAGACCATACACAGTCAATGAACTGTTTCTTTCTTGCAGTAGGTGTGTAGCTATGAATGTAGTCTGATATCAAATTTAATGAAGCCAGTAGAAGGATCGTAAGGGCTTATTAACATGTAGCAAATTAATGTATATATTTACCACCACGTGGTAATACTAATTCCAATGAATCAACCAATCAATCAATTCAGTTGCTACAGTGAAAATGACTGTCTACCTTTTATTGTCTTTTTTTGTTTGGTTTGGTTTGGTTTGTTTGTTTGGGTTTTTTTTTTAATGTTTGGACCGTTGTTACTATGCACACAAACACAAACAAATCCCAGGCCACAGGAGTTCTATGAATTGTCTCTCCAGTGTCAGAGAATTAACAGCCTTCAACCATTTACTGCAAGAGTTCATTATAACCCAGGAAAAATTTAGCCTTAAATCTACTCCTTTATTTCCAGGCCCTTGATATTTTGTTATTCCTGTATCAGAGTCCTCTGCTTATTTTGTATTTGTTCTTCATGTAATCCATGGCTGTCAGTTCTAACTCTTCTCTGGGATGTCCCAGATACCCAGAACACCGAGTTACACTGCTTTCTTCTTTCAAAACTCTTTATAACATCGCTCTGAACCCCCTTCAAATTTTAAGTCAGTTTCTAAATTGCGTGCATGAGAAGTGTTTTCATCAGTGATAAATAATACAGCTGCACTGATGCCTCCAACAGTCTATCTTCTAAATTCATCAGAGATAATCTTATTTGGGGCAATATCCATAAATTAATGCTAATTGGAGATAACTGTTTTCTCTTTCTCAATTTCTATAAATCAAGTCCCTCTTTAACTACTTGGTTACTTTACGCAGAATCAGTGCAGAGTAATCACATTTTTAACCTTTTAAAATTAAAGCACTGTATTAGCTTTCTCTTTTTTCTTTTTTCCTTGCCTGTCAATCATCTGGAATTTCCTAATTGTTTTAAGTTGTATAAAAAATTAACACAGAGAAACTGTGAAGCTTCTCACCCTTTTCATTTATCACTCTTTGGGACAGGAGGTTGGCCAGTTCTGTTGCTTTAAAAATATCCAGCTACAGGAGCCACAGCTTCTGATTTACTTTTAGCATGAAAAGTATTGCATCAGCAGCCTGTGAAATGACTGTGTTTATTTCGTTGTTTTTATTTTTTCAAATAGGGAGCAGAAATATTTATTCAATAAAAAGGGAAAGATGTTTTATTTGTGATAGATTATTTCAATCTAGTAAGGGAAAAGTAATACTATTAGGATTTCTTCTGTTCTTAGTGTAGTAAAAAAATCTCTTTCATGTGGTAGGTTGTAAGCTTTTACTTATGTCTTTTTATTTCTTTATCGACTTTCTACCATTCTTAATTCCTAATATATATTCACTGTTAATAGTGACCCTATTTTGCCATTTGTTATAGAATACATTCATCTGAATGTAACATTCTGAACAAACAGCAAACCAGATTTACAGTTGAGTAATATATGAAGCTTGGATATATGATAGTCCACAGTTCCAGTTGTTCCCCAGTGTCTCAACAGGCCTATGACATGTCCTCACATCTGCAGAGATGGCCTCCCTCCCTCGCCAGCCCCTTCCCTGTCAGCATTCTTTCTATACTGCTCTGCACGCGTTTTGTAAAACACTGGGGCTTTTACCCCGTACAAGATAGGATTCAGCTGTAAGGCTGGAGGCTTCAGCAGTTTAACCTTTTGTTTCTCCACTTACTCTTTCAGCACTTCTAATCCCCAGGTAATCAGAGCAAAGTTTTGCTCCTGTCTCTTGTCTGAGCTGGAGGCTCAGCCACAGAACTCCAGCTCTCGCCTGCCCTTCTTCTGCACAGTTCTCTTTGTTTTCCACCTTAACTTTCCCATGTCAGGGTCAATTGTGACTATAACTGACACGTTAGAGCTCTACTGCTGTCTCCACACCACTAAGAGCCAGACTGGTAGACGAATGCTGAGAAAGTTTGTCTTTTACTTTGTGATTTTTTCTCAATAGAGCAGATCTGGGAGGATCTAGTTAAATATTTTTAAACAATTCTAATCTATCATCCACATTTCTATTGGTAACTAATCTGGATCAGGATTCTTCACAGATGTGTGATTGTATTAATTAAAGCTTTCAGTTTATGTATGGATTTGTGTAAAGGGCTTAATTGTTCACCTATAATATAGCTAAGAAGCTATGGTTGCTGATACTCATACAAACATTTATTAATTAGATTCCTTATCAATAATTTCTTCTTCCAGGTGAGATTTATAATTATATGCAACACTTTTTAATTTATGAAATAGCTTCTTTAGTAACTCCAGAAATGTTCAGAAAGCTCATAAATGCAAGAATGCAACCACCTGCCACTCGGGCTACACTATTTCATAAGAACATGTAATGCAAACATAATAGAGAGGTACTTAAGGAACTAATGATCCTGTTCTCATGTAGGACACCATATTTTGTAACCAACACTGACTACTATCCTATCTTCATTAATTTTTACAAAGATTTAGACATTCAAGAATCATGCAGTGCAAAGTAGTAAGAGATTCAGAAGCAGTTATACTTTAAGGCATGTCAATCACTTTTCACCCATCTAATTTGTCCTCCTAACGTACAGCCATTTCCTTGGATAGTCTAACCACATCCACCTTTCTGCCAGCATCCACTAAACACAGAATATCTTCAAATTGATGGTTTTCTTCTTTAAACTATACTCCATATAGTTTGGCATTCCCTGCTGTTTTTACAAAGCTTTTGGAATCATTTTAAAAGCATAGTTTAAAAAAAAGATCAATTCTGTAAGTCACTACAGAGAAGTTAATTGTTTGCAGAAGTCTTTCTAGTAAATAATACAAGACTAAAAAAAGTTATAGAAAAAATTGTGAAAGTTTTCACCTCTTCATAAAAGAAAGGCCTTTTGATATAATAGCAAATAATTACTGAAAAATCCACAGGAGTGAAAATATAAGCATTATTCACAGAGCAAGGATGTAATGCATTTCACTGCTTCAGTAGTCCTGGTTGTTCTGTTACAAAAAATAAAATTACAAAAAAAATAAAAATAATCCTTTAACTACTTATCAATACTTGGAAATGGAGGAATTCTTTAATTCAGTAAAGTTTAGTTATCAGGAAATAGCTTAGGCTTGGGAAAGGTAAGAATGTAATTCAGGTGATAATGTTTTATGGGTTTTTTGGTCATTTAGTTCTTGTTATTATATTCTGCAGGCATTTCTTTTGCATAAATTATTTATTTATTGAAAATTATTACTCTTAAAGGTAACATAAAAGTTCCAAATTTTGTATACATAGAAGCACAGATTACCTTTTCATTCCAGGCCGTGATAGTAACTTAGTAATTTTTTTATATCATGCTGCAAAATTTCTAGAAATCTTCTTGTGACTAGGTTGGCTTTCTTGGAAAGAGTGGGGAAATGAAGAACATACATCAGAGGATATAAATTTACTAATGGACTTTTACAGAACTAAAAATTCACTTTTATAAGTATTCCTGTGGTATTCAGAGGGTTTAGTCATGCTTAAAGTCAGTGCTTCGCATATAGCAAAATGATAGTTTAAGTTCAGCCTTAAACATAGAGTAGAACATAATATCACTTATCTAAGTGCTTTGGGAAGAAAAAGCAGGGGAAAAAAATACACAACTGAGAAGGGAGCCATCTGCTAAGTACTTCAAAAAGTTAGTCTGAGAAGTTAGGCTGTCCCTGCCCCAGAAAGCATGTAATATAAATAAGAAAGACAGAAGACTATTGGAAAAGATTCACTCACACAAGCTGAACAAACAGACATAGGTGGCAAGCACTATGGCAGTACCATATTTTGTTTTAACAAAGTTCATTTTCTTTTTGTCCTATGGTGGATGTTGCTTATCAGACTAGCAAAGGGAGGAGAGGAAAGGTAGGAGGAAATAAGACATACAGAGCAATGAGAAAGAAGGAGGAAGAAGGCAGGTAGTAAGAAAGAAGGGGCAGGATTTGGGTGATGTACAGATTAAGCCAGTAATCAGCACATGAAAGTGAGCATATAACAAAAGAACTGTGGAAACATGTTGGCTGTTCCTAATTCTTCCTTTTCCAGTTCATCTGCTTGACAGGTTTTTCCTCTTCTATCCCTCAAGGTTGTAAGACTAAGTTAAAAAAAACAAACAAACAAACAAATGGAAATGCATAAAAACGCATGTCTAGAAAATAGTAAGCTCTTGTGCAGTTCTGCAACTAGGAGTACTTGACTTTTCCACTGCATGGGTCTTGTCCAGAATACAAATGGACAGCCTACAGAAAGATCCTAGAGTTGGATCTTTCCTATTGTTTCTTTTTCTTCATAAGTGCAGCCTACAAGAGCAAGCATAGTTTGAGTATGTAACCCTTCTGGGATAACTGAAACAATTTTACACCTGAGGGCGGGGAGGGAGGGAAATGGAAAGAAAAGAAAATATTTCATTGCAAGTGTCTAATTTAAACACAAATTCATTAGCTTTTATTTTAAGAATATTTACTGTGAGGAGAAATAATCTTCAAAGCAATATTGCAATGACACAGGGCCAAACTATGTTTGTATTTATTCTCTTACTTCCACCTTTTCTAAAGCAGACTGTGCTAAATAGCACGGATAAAAGGAAGAGTGAAAAAATGAGATACCTATTTATTCCCTCATATTTGTGTAAAGTCAGCAGATGGAATTTATTCAAACATAATTGGATCCAAACGTTATTTAAACAGGTTCTGGATCTGATCTGTATGCTTCTGGGCAACTATAGATTTTCAAGTGAAGTATTGTCACATAGTTTTTTTGCTTGGGTGCTGAGTCAGTAATTACTGAGTGGGCTGTATCCTTAAGATAAAAATCTTGAATGCTCTTCATCTGATATTGTTGATTTAAAAGAGCTGTAGGCAAAGTTTCCTTGAATACACTAGAAAGCAAGGAAAATGGTCATTTTCCTAATCAACAGTCTCTTGCATGGCTCTCTGATAAATTCAATACTTGAGTAACTGTCTCTGTCTCCCTTCAGAATCACTTAACTCTGTCTCCCGCCCTTCCCACACAAATTCACATATTTCAATAAAGCATTCTTTTAATTATTTTATTTTATCTGAATCACGCCTGCACAAGCCCCAACATTTGTTTTAATGCCTCCAGTGGCAATCTGTTACTATCTACAGATATTTCATTAGATAAAGTTACTTAATCAGTTCTGCACTCAGCCCCGAGAAGAAAGAGCAAGTGGAACACTTACTCATATTAACAAGGTCTGTGATTCTTTCAGGACCAGTAACTGGTCTCCGTAGCAGTGTGGTATTTTGTTGGGATAGACACCATACTACACAAGCATGCCCAAAAAGCAGGTAGGTAGTCACTCATTCTTCGCTCCATTAATCTGTATTCACACCTCTTCCAAATACTTTTGAACTTTAAATCAGGTACTATATTCATCAATCTTTTATCATCTTCTGTTTTTTGAGCAATGTTCAAGTTCTCGATAGCTGTTTTTAATCTTTTATTTCTTCTTGTTCTTAAAAAGGAAAAAAACAGCAGAATATGCTGTTGCTCTGAAAACAAGCACAGGTGGATCTGAAAAGGACTGTATGCTTCTTACCTGCCAACACAGAATCCTTAATTGGATGTCTTGCTGTGACAAAAGACCATTAGGGAAAAAAAATAACACTGCACTTCAGTGAATGTAAATTTTCTAATGATGCCCTAGAATTAAAGTATTGTCACAGTTTCCATTATAAACCCATTTGAAGAGAAAGGTTTTTCAAATTGTGTGGCACATAGGGACATGTTTTAGTAGTGGACTTAGTAGTGTTTGGTTAATGGTTAGACTCAATGATCTTAAGGGTTGTTTCCAACTTCATGATTCTATGAGCTAAGAAGAAAAGTTAAAACCATAAAACACCACCAGCAGCGAAATATTTTCCTATATTTCTTGGGACTTTTTCCCAGTTCATTGACAACCACAGATAAAAGTTAATGTGTCTGAGAAATGTGGTTATTCCTAAATGCTTTCTATTTTCATTAATATTAGGATAGAGCAGAGATTAAAAATGCTGCAGAGAATGCAGTATAAAAGTAAAATATAAAGCCATGTATTACATATATTGCAATAAATACAGTGGGAAGAGATAAGGATTTTTTGAATGTTTAAGCAAATGCACTTTCTAAAGCACTAAAGGCAGCTAATAGATGCTGCGGGAAGGTATTAACAAGGAGCAGAGTGGACAATGGCTCATATTGTCCTTTCTTACCTTTTTTCTGAGTGTTTCAATCTATGCTTATTCTAGTTAAAACAGAAGTCTGCATCTGTGATCTGCTTTACAAGCACAAGGCTAAATTAAAAATATTTTAGAAATAGAAATTACTAGTAATGTCCAAAGGTGTTTTTCCAGAAACTGTCAAAGTTGTATTCACTCGTATCTCACGCTATGATGCCTTATTTGCAGGCAGTCCTTTTTTCCTTCCAAGCCATGTGGTCTAAAATCAGCTTTGTCTTCTCAAAGAGTTCCCAGGTTGCAGTGTTTTCTTAAGCTAAGAATTAACTCTTCAAAACTCAATGTAGGGCTTTCTTCTGGGGGCAGAGGGGGGTTTTGGTGTTTGGTTCATCCAAGAACCTTTAAAAGCTCTACCTTGTGAATCAAAAACACGAAGCTGGAAAAAACTCATCACAGCACTCTTGTTCCCATTTCTGTATTAGTGGTATTATCGGGAATAACCTGAGCCAGTTTTTCACACCCTTGTATATAAGAAGTGTTCATACCCAGAGTGCATGCCTGCAGTCCATGGCATTTCCTTTGTGAAAATGATCCCAAGCCTTGGGGACTCAACAATAGTATTTTTTTTCAAATGATACCAGGTCCTGTATACATTACATCAAATTGAGCTGAACTGGAAAAGGCTAATGACTTCATGTTTGAGCAGCAGGTCTTCATCTTACTGATGACGTCCTGCTGTCTGTGTTTGGGCACCAGAGGGTTAGCCTGGAGAGTTTCAGAGCTGCCAGCACAGTTGGACTGTGTGTGGGTGTTGTAGTAATCAAGGCTTGAGAGGCTCTTCTCACTCACACACCAACCAAGTGTTGTTCATCTGGAGTGACAGTCAGGCATTGGCCCCTGCTGTCTCTGTTTCTGCCAGCTAAAATGTCATGTCTAAACAAGGCTGGAAGTGGTGAGAAAGGCTTTCACCATCTCAGCCTGCTGAGTACTCCCAGGGTGGGCCAGGGCAGGGCAGGGCAGGGGGGAAAGGCTCCCTCCCTGTCTCACTTGAGAATTATTTTCTTCAGTCACAGTGTACTGGTTTTGGCAGGGATAGGGTTAATTTTCTTCATAGTAGCTGGTATGGGGCTGTGTTTTGGATTTGTGCTGAAAACAGTGTTGCTAACACAGGGATATTTTTATTATTTCTGAGCAGTGGCTTACACAAGGTCAAAGCCTTTTCTGCTCCGCACACCACCCCACCAGTGAGTAGGCTGTGGGTCCACAAGAGGTTTTGAGGGGATGCAGCAGGAACAGTTGATCTCAACTGACCAAAGGGATATTCCAGACCACACGACATCATGCTCAGCGTATAAAACTGAGGGAAGAAGAAAGGAACTGGGGGATGTTTGGAGTGATGGAGTTTGTCGTCACAAGTAACTGTTACACGTGGTGAAGCCTGGCTGTCCTGGAGATGGCTGAACACCTGCCTGCCGATGGGAAACTGTGAATGAATTCCTTGGTTTATAGTTTGCTTTGCTTGTGCACAGCTTTTGCTTCACTTATTAAACTTTATGTCAACCCAGGAGTTTTCTCACTTTTGCTCTTCCAATTCTCTCCTCCAGCTTACCTGTAGGGAGTGAGTGAGCAGATGTTTGGGGCTGACTTGCTGGCTGGAGTAAACCATAACATACAGCATGAGACAATACTGGACAAATACTGGACAAACTGTAAAGCAACTGCTGGAGAAACAAATTAGTGGGAGAGGGATAGATACTATGGTGGGGCTACTGGAGATGACAGAAAACTAACTAGAAATATGGAGGTCAATATTTCATTGGGCTATACTGATAACAATTTCTCTGCATGCATTGTTGTGTCAGTAGACATGGTTCTGGGTAGTTTTGGTTTCCAGCTACAATATCCCAAGAGGAGCTCAGAGGGAAAACATTATCCCTCAGAGGATACCGATGTGTTGCTATGGATTACCAAGAGGAAATTCCCTCCCTACTCTCACTCACACTGCCACATTGTGTCAGCATTGGTGTGGCCAGCAGGACTAGGGCAGAGATCATCCCCCTGTATTTGGCACTGGTGAGGCCACACCTGTGCTACTGGGTTCAGTTTTGGGCCTCTTACTCCAAGAAGGACATTGAGGGGCTGGAGCATGTCCAGAGAAGAGCAATGAAGCTGGGGAAGGGTCTAGATTAAAGCAAGCAGAAAGAGGATATTCATCAAAATGTGTTCTGTGCCATATTCCAGATATATACAAATTATGGTAATTATGTGGCTCTCCAGCTGAACGTGAAGCTAAAGCAGTAGTAATGAATAAAGATTTCTAGATGATTCTCATTTAGCCTTTGTCCATAATAAAGCTCTGGCTAGCAGGTCAATTTAAAGCAGGTCTCTGGGGACACTGAAATAAATGCTTTCATTACACCATAAAAGTCTCAGCAAAAAGCAGGGAAATAAAGTAAATCTACTGTGCATGTTAGTGCCATTAGAACATTATGCAAGGAAATTAGAGACATTACTGAGGAAAAGAGTGAGACTGGCAGAAAACCCCCACAAAATTAACAATACACACTTTTAACCACTGTGACCAACTTTATTACCTCTTGTTTCCTGAGTTCAGAAAGACTATCAGCAGCCACAAAACACCTGGAGTTTGCGTTCAGTTGTGTTTATGTACTTGTAAAACAGTGCTACATTACTATTGGTCTTTAAAAAGCCTCTTGTCTAAGAAGCTCCCCAGAGTGACTTACTAAGTGTGAAAAAACCCTTTACATTCAACTCTGAATTTTCTACATACCTGAGAAGTATCTTTTTTAAAAAAAGAGATCTTTCTAGGAGGAGGAAATTAGGGAAATTAGAGGAGGAAAGGGAAGAGATACTTCTTTAAATACCATATTGATTTGCAAAGTTGAGTTTAAAAATGCTGATTTCTGTCCTTTATTTCATACAAAGTTCCTAAGTTACGGATCCCACTTCATAGGAACAAATGAGAGGAAGCTGGAAGCAAATTGAAATTGGAATCTTATCCGTTGCCCTCTGCTGAGGCAGGAGGAGCCCCCATTACAACCAGACCACCTATGGCAGTTACTTGTTCATCCTCTTTTTTTGAGAGAGATTAAATTGCAAGGGGTTTTTTCCAATATGTAATTAAAAAATTAATAGCTTCTAATTGCAACAGATACAAAATCAACTCTTATTCGTTGTACCTTGAAAGCATAATTTTGAATCAGAATTCCATCTTAATTAAAACAATAATTTCTTACTTATATTAATAAATGAAGCATATAACTAAATATACTAATATATTACATTAGCATTTAAAACGATTACAGTTTCTCCTCACTCAGTTGCACACTACCTGTGTTAGCAGCATTTAAAAAGAATAGCAACAACTTTCCAGAGTAGATTGAAGACACAATTTTTACAAAGGTCCATGTTATGGTGCTGTCAGATTTCATGACTTCACTGTAGCACCAAAACATTGTTCCTCTAAAATAAAGTTAGTTTATTTTCTTATAGCAGACATTTATACACATGGTATTGTTCTCAAATTGATTTTGGAGAAAATCTAAAAATAATACCTCTTTTATCAGTCTGTATATAGTACTGACATTATAACATTGCTATCACAGTGTTACACTGAAGGTTGTATTAGCCTTAAATCATAAAGCTCTATTTCTCTGCATGATTTTCACCATGCTCCACACTGGAATTTGCTACTAACAGTCAAAGTTATACTGTTTCACCTAAGTCTGAATATATCCACAGTATTCATTTTTTCTATTCTGGGTCCCAAAGAAACCAAACAACAAAGGATGTTTACACATAAGTTTGCTTTTGTGCATAAATGAGCTTTAAATATATAAATACTTATATTTGTGTACTTATATTTAAACCACCTTTAGATATTTGCACACACATTCCATCTATAATACATACATTTAAAAAAAAAAAAAAGTATATATCCAAAATATTTGATTTAATTTCTGGTGTCTTCTTGACTTATTTTGTGCTGCTAATGATACCAAATCAATACCCTTAGCAAAGCAGTAATCTTATCTCTGAAAAAGGCTGCTGTGCCTTTCTGAAGGAGCAGGGAGAAGAGTCACACAGGGAGAAGAGCCCGAGTGTCATAAGGTTATTAATGGAAATTTTCCCCACAAAGACTTAAAGTGAGCTAAAGATTAAAGGAGCTGGGCCTGGCTGCTGTCACTGCCCCTGTTTTCCAGCCACAAAGAAGATGAGTAAACCACAGCTATGACCAGAACTTTTCACCTGCATTCAGATGTTCTCAACATAATGAATTCAGAATTCAGCTGTCTGAAGATGCAGTATGTAAAGCACAATCAAGTGCTGTATTCATTCCTTTGCCTTGCTTAATGAGATATAAAAACAAGTAGTTCATTTGTTTAAGGTTCTCAGTATTGCACACGATTCTCTTTTTTTTTTTTTAATTCATCAACATTTCACCAGTGTTTTTCAGCTGAATTATTTATTGCATGTGTTTATGTGTTATACATAGCTTGGCTTGTGAGGCCAGTTAGGTACCTTTTCTGATCATGGATTTGCCCACAGTTGTCCTTATCTGAATCTTTTTAGACCAATTTAGCTGCATAACAAACTGAATATGTTTTTGTTTATCAAAAATTAGGATATGTATAATCCTTCAGCCTTTTCCCCCAATGGGGTGCCCTTTAATTGGAGCTGTTGTAGAATATGATCTTATGATTTTCAAGCTTCTAGGACAGGGAGAGCATATGGACAATTTTCACACTTATATTTGCTGTAACATGCTTTTATCTTGTTCACTTCCATATCTTTGACACCCTTTCAATGCACAGCTTCTCAGTATTCTCTTTAGGAGATGGAGAATAATTATTGGGCTGCTTCTGAATTATACTGAACATATTTTGATCTTCCTAACACTTGGAGTTAGATAACTCAGCACCGGTTTCACTCACCTGTTTCTGGCCCATAACATCAGTGATTTGTAAATTATTTGGTTGCATTTGTATAGTGAATACCATGAGCACCAATACTGCAATGAACTCCTTTCAAAAATAAGCAAAAGTGAAGGAAAACTGATCAGCTCTTCATCTGACAAAAACCATGACAGAACTATTGACTTTATGCAGTTACACCACAAGCTCCAATTTTTGTTATAATCAAAGGCAATTAAGTGAAACTGCTCTGAATTATTATTTTTTCTTAAACCAAAGCTAAACCTGAAATCATATTTTGAAGTGTTTGAATATGAGCCTAAACTGAATCCAAAAATCTTCACTTGCACTTCAACTGAAAGCAGAATTGTATTGAAAAATGCATTGCTTGTAGCGTGTATGTATTTTCCTTGGGGTGTTAAAATATGTTGCTGCAAATTAATCCTTCTACTACAGTGTTTCTTACAGTATTTATATCAGATTTGTCTTCCTTTTGATGCATACCCACCCTATTAACCTTTTTTTCTGGAGCTAGAGGTCTGCTTGTAAGACAAATATAGCTAACAATAATTATAGTCATTTTTGCTCACTGGTTGCCAGGCTTGGCCAAAACAAACTTCATCTGACATTTTATATTTGTAGACTGCTAAGATTATTATTGCTACTTATTCATGTTCCTAATTAAGAAATTTGAAATTAAGGGTAGTGTTCTTTAGATATAATTAAAACCATATTTCACAGAATAGTGCCTGAATTTCCTTATCTCACCCCATGCCAATTAACTTGGCCCAATTTGCTCGCTAAAGTGGCTGGGCCAATTTAATTAGCCTGACTTCACACTCTGATTCCATATCTGAGTATTACAAAGCTGGTGTTTAGCTCCATGGAATGACCATAATGAACCAGTATGTATTTGGGGAGTAATTGCTTGAGTTATAAGAAAGGACAAAACAACAGTCTGTATCACTATGTCAGTTTTTAAGTAGACTTCCTTGTGTGAGGTCAGCTGAATAAAGAGTCCACAGGTTTACTGCACTGTTAGATCCCACTGGCATTTCTGGTGTGTGTGAGAAACCCGAATAAGGAAGCCAAGTGACACAGGGAAGTCAAGTAACACAGTGATGGGTGTCATAGGTCATAAAACTAGATCAAGATTTTAAACACAGTGTTTTTAAAACATTGATAAAGATGATTAAAGCTATGGGTGAATAAGATCAGCAATAATTTTTCTTAGAATTGCAAACTGTTCCAAGAAAGGGGAAAAAAAACCCACAAAATTCCTTCAATTAGAATACTTAGCACTGTTTGTTTAATCTTCTAAGTGCTTTGTAAATATTTGACTCTGCCCAATCATCTTGTGACACAAATTATTATTATTAGTTATTATTAATAACCTAACCAAAAGTTTACTTACTTTTTCCAAAAGGTAGTATTGATGAAGTGTTTGTAAGACAGATCTATGACATAAATTAGCCTTGCACAGGTGAGCTCCATTATCTCGAGATAAGAGAGATTAATATCATAGAAGAATTTGATGCCAAAAGTGAATTTGGTAGACTTTCCTACTACCCAGCTGCCTACTCTACTCAGTCACTCGAAATCACTGAATTCTAATCTCTAGGGAGGAAATTAAATTTATATGTATTCTTGGATTGGGCAAACCTTTATTTAAACTAAGGGGGTAGGTGATGCCACAAGTGGACCTCATGGGGTTCCTTTGCAGAGAGATCCTAGTCCATTGGGGAGTAGTGGTGGTACTAAGCAGTTGGGAATACTTGCGCAGCCTTTATTTGCTACACATAAGAAAAATCACATTTTCCAAGATCCGTAGAAATTCAAAGATAAAAAGGAAGATATTAAGGCAGTGAGGGTCCTAGGATGAAATTTATTTTAGTGGAAATGAGGGGGGGTAATCTGAGATTAGGAAGGGAGGCAAATTTCCACAGCCCCATCCTGATCAGATCCCAGAACTGCTTGCTGGCAGTAAAACCGAGGAGTGCATCATTCAATCCAATTTATATTGCTGCTCGTGTAACTGGAGGTAGTGGGGTAGTAGGCATCCTCCCAAATGCTATAGGTCTTCTCAGTGATTTAGTAGAGTCTGAACAGAAGTAAGGATAGTCAGTGGATATTGGCAGTGCAGTAAAAACATCGGCTGTATTTCCTTAAGGGTGAATTCCTTTTAGGCACAAGGCAATGCCATTTATATATACTTCCTTTTATTTATAAAGAGAATTAAACCTGAGGTATGGCACTCAATCTTCTGTTCAGCATTTGGAAAGGTGAAGTAACCTTATGTGGGTTTTTTTTTATTCAGTCAGATCCACCTTCAGAAAACTGTTTTCCAGCTACCTGCATCACATGACCATACAGAGAGCAGTCAGGAAGCCACAGAGGTGGGAACTCAGGTCTCTTCAAGATGCATTTCAGAAATACCACAAAACCTCCACAGCTAGATGCAAGCTACCTGTAGTTATAAATGGAAAGAGATAGAAATGATGGAAAACTGGTGTGGGCTGACATCCAAAACTGAGTTGAACATGGACTTGGAAGTCATGAGCTGAAGGCTGTAAAGTGGAATTAGAAAAGTATAATAATTCTCTTCAGCATTTCTCTGTACTTTGTGGGTTTTTTAAGAATGAGTAAACACACCACCAGAACATACACACATAAATAATGTAACTGGGGTAAAACACTCTTTTTTCTCAGGGCAAGTAGAAGAACTGCAGTAGGATACCATTCTCCTTCAAAAAAATGGCCAGAAGTGTGGATTTCATGAAAGAACAGCAGTGTACCCAAATGTATGAACCAGCATGACTTGGAGGCAATTGACACATACACACCTGGGTGATATGCAAGTTGTGAGACTGAAAACTTCTAATAGTAAATTTATTTATATTTCATTTAGCCCATATTCAAGTTATTAGGCAATTCAGATGAGGAAAAGTTTGCTTTCCCCTGGAAGTTTACAATATTTTATTACTGAATCTTAGGAGAGATAGAGGAAAGATGTGTATACAAAACCAGAACACCTAGGATTCATTAATAAAACAAACTAACAAACGAAGTTGTATTATTAAATGTTAATAACATGGAAAAATCAGTAACTGAGAGAAAGCATCTACTTAGTAAAACACATGTTAGGGCTCCAGATGGAAGCCCCAAGACGAGTATGCCTATTTTGTGCAACAACAGCAATCACTTACTGCTGGGGTATTGTATCTTATTTCTTCTAAGCTAG
>JANHFX010001313.1:59809-75160 GCA_027560015.1 Chloroceryle amazona
ACTATTTTGGGTATATTGGGCTGTTAGTCTTAGCTAGTTTCAGTAGTCCATATACCCTTTCTCTTAGCATGTTCCCAGACACTTCCATAATCACTTCTGCTATATTAATCTAGTGGGAGACTTGACTCTTAAGCAAACTTTGGGAAGAGAGAAACTTCTTACAGGCACTAACTTTTGTGTGTTAATGCTGATGTTGTCTATCCACCATTATTTCCCCCTTCAATCTACATGTCTCTTATGTCTTTCCATGAACTATTTTGCTATCCATAACATTCTATTAAGCCAACTTTATTATGCACATTTCAGTGGGATTTTTCAGATAAATTCATAAAATGGACATGAGTTTCAAGGTGTCTCTATCTCTTTTGTAAACCTGTCTGTAAATGTAAAGCAGTTGACCTTGAGGGTATCACATCCTGTCATGTCACATTAAACCTCCAGTAGGCAGAACTCACAATGTAAGACACATTCACATGAAAGATTCTGGATGCCTTTGAGTGTCCTAGTAGGTAGCTGCATAAGATGTGAGTATCCATAATAGCTGGCAGGCAAATTTCAGAGTACTCTAAGAAGTCCATAAACTTAATTGTGTCTACGGACAGTGAATTAGATGATGGATTAGTTTCTTAGCTCCAGTTATTTATATGGGTATCTTGTACAATACCTTGTGGCAGGCCAGTGAATCACCTCCCTTGGAGCTTATCTGTGTAAATTCTGTCTAAAAGATATTGTGTAAAAGTTTGAGTTGCCCTGGTAACCGCAGAAATTTCCAAAAATTTCAAAACAACTAATTAGCATATAAAACAAATAGGTGTTTAATAGTGTTTTCTTCAGCAAAGACTGTAGTCATGTCATTTTACAGCATACGTAAATAAAGCTTTTCCTGCAGCCCTCCCTTCATGCATAATACAGCAAATATTTCTATTTCATGTAAACTGTAATTTCCAGTCACACATAATGACAGTACACAGTGAAAAAGAGTTGAGCCTGGTGCCTTTTTTTTTTTTTTTTTTGTAAATTAATCAGTTATAATACACTCTCACAGACCTATTAAAGCAGCAGACCTGGAGGCAGGATTCTTGACCTTGGTTTTGCCATTTATGAATAGTTTCACTTCAGTTGACTTCATCTTTTACCAATAATGCAGCAATAGAGAATTATATATATATCTAAATAACACTAGCTTTGTGCTTAGTTAGGAATCTTAAAACAAATCATAAAATTAGAACTTTCTATTCAAAATATTTTGGTGTACAGTGTTAAGAACTGCTTCTACTGTTGATATGAGTTCCAAATAAACACAGTTGTGAAGATTTTTCCTTCTGTATACAGAACTTACTGTATAGTATAGTATAGAGTACACAACAGGCAGAGAAGGTTTAATTCAGTACTACTTTAGTTATGACCTAAATCTAATAATATCTCCTGTCCTAGTCTTATTGTTGTTTTCACAATAGTTGATCTCAGCGTATGGCTGCAGCTCCCTGCTGTGTGGCATTCAAAACTTTGTGTAGCATTATTTTACTATGTCTTACCTCCATTATATTCTCCAACTTGAGTTTTGGCTCCACACATTTAGTTCTTATAATATTATGTTCCAGGATGAGCCATCAACCACAAATCTTTGGGCCTCAACTCATAAGCCACTGCTGCATGAACAAAGATTCAGCCAGTACCTCAACCATCAAAGCCTTAAGAGGTCTAACAGGGATACAACAGCCATGAAGTATAACCACCTTTTTTATTCTGCTGTCACTCACATACAGGGAGAAGTGTGGGATTTCATCTAATCTCATTCCTATATTCCTTCATATATTTCAGTATAGATGCAACATTACTGTTAAAATTTTAGTCATTCCCTTACTGCTAATGGAAAAGTTGAGTTCAAGCTGTCAGATAAACACAGATTTATTTTATATCCAGTCCTCAGCTGGTGCAAAATTGCAGTAAATTATGGCAATTTATAGCTTGTGAGGATCTGTTGTCTCTCATATGTGCAAAGAGTGGGACACTTTTCTGGGATTTCTCTCAGTTATAAATACTTGTCTGGGATTTAAAAAAAAAAAAAGAAAAAAGAAAAGAAAAGAAAATAAGTAAACAAAAAAAAAGCCCTAACAAAACTAAAAAGCATTTCCACACAAATGCTTGTGTGTGAGATTATGTGAAGATGATGATATGCAAATAACTTTGATCTCCCAAAACAAAGGCTTAGAGTTATTTACATAAAGTTAAATAAATTAAATTAAGTTTAAAGCTCATTTAAGTCTTATCATACCTGTTATAATAACTCAGAGAACAAAAAATCAAATGTTCCCCAAAGTAGATGCTTTTTCTGTGATATTGAAATGAAGGGGTGGTGCATTTTGGCCACAAGCAACATCAAAGGGTGCTATTCATGTTCTGGGATTAATGCTCTTGTATTGCTGAAGTTAATCATCATGCAGTCATATGAAGAAAGTTAAGTTAGTTTTTACAGGGGAAGAAGGAAAATCCCTGGTGTTGCTATTCAGGTCTGAAGTAAAAGAAAATCTCCCTGAGAAACAGAAAAAATCTTTTTAATTTTATGTCTCATGGGAAACTCTGTGCACATAACCCAAGGCAATTTCTTTGCACCTTTAGTGGATGATGAAGAATTAAAAATGCTCTAAGTCACACTCATTAGATTTCTTCAGTACAAACTTTCGGCACAGTATTACTAATAGAAGAGGAAATGTACAATTAATAATGAGAAAGTAAGTCTCTAGCAACTTCAGCTTCCCATGACATTTGAATTATTCATTAGAAATTATTACAGAGTAGCCCAGATTAAAAAAAAATAATAATAATTTCCCCAAAACCTAAAATCTCCAACATCAACAGCAAAAAACCTTTTGTTATTTCTTCATAAGGGGGTAACGGGTGCAAATCCACCGACCAGTAAGATGACTTTCCATTCAGACCTAATTCATTGATCCGATAAAAGGAATCTCCTTTCTTATTTTGTAGGTAAATTAAATGTCCTGGTGTTACAGAATTAAAAGGAAGTACATTAGCCTGTATGAATTATTCACAGGGAACTGTGGTGATAGGAAAAGGCAGCAGATACAATGAGCAGAAATGCTATTAATTCCTTTTCAGACTAACATGCAGGAAGGTGTATGTAACAGCAAATGGAAATACAGAGGGTATATGGTAAGTCATACTGGAAGTCTGATTGCAATTTGTTATTCACAATACAGGCTTCCCCCTTCCTGCCTCTGCCTCATCGTCATAAATTGGACACTGTGATTGCAGCATGGCAATGATTAACCCTTGAGAAAAAATTATTTTTCAAGACTCCACAAAGTTTCCACTTGGGCATGGTGTTTCAGTTATTGTCTGTTCCCAGCCCCCTAGTTCAGTGTTTGATGTCACCAGTGGAGTCAACCCCCAGCTCAGGATAACCTCAGCAGCACCCTCATCAGCCCTGAGTATTCTTTCTCACTTCACCTGCACTGGTGACTTAAGAAGATGGAGGAGCTTCAGAAAGAACGAATAAAGACCAGTGTGAGAAAAATGTCTGATGTAATCCACAACACAAGAGGAAGCCAGAGACAGCAGAAGGGTAAGAGCAAAAAAGCCTAACATTAGATAAAGTCCTAAAAAAACAGAAGTCCAAAAGAATCCAGCACCAGAGTAGAGCTTGGTCTTGCACAATTAGAGCCAAGTAGACCTAAATCAGGTTTTTGCTTTGCTTATATTGCTGACAGATTTTCTCATTTAGTGAAAATATGTTTCGGGCTTATGATTATTTGATGTATGTCAGATTTGCATACTCAAGCAAAATGGTTTTTATGACATCATTTGCATTTTGAGGGTATTCTGGAAAGTCTCCTAAAGGATTGGCATGGTTGACTGAAAGGCAGAACATTCATGCTGTGAAGAATGTCAGCATTAAAGAGAAAAAGGTTGGATTTTCTAAATCAAAATGAAAAATAGAAGCTTCCCTGCTGCAATTTTTTTTTCCCCACTCTTTTTCCTCAGCATTCTTTTCTCTTTGAGGTCTGAATGATCTGGGAGCCTGAGGTATTCTGCTGCCACAGCTTAAAATGTACATTAGTTAGAGGAAAATTCTTTTCTGCCTTGTTTACCTGTTGGAGAAGAGTAGTTCTGTTTACTGACTTTCTCATTTCCCTGAAGTTACAGTTTTGGTCATTTACTTCTCCAGAGCCATTGATTTCACCTTTGCATTTTAAACGGCAAAGGGTCCCTCTATGTTCTCAAACATCTGTACTCAAGGAGTGTGAATACCAAAATTATTTCAAAAGGTAGGGCTGAGGTCCCTCAGTCACTTAGGCCCATTTGGAAATATTTCTTACATCAGATTCACACACTGATTAACCAAGTTCCTTTTCACAGAGAAGAGCATGACATTCTGTCCCAACAAAAGCAGCAGAGCTATTGCTAAGAGATGGACTTTGTCTCGCAGAACTCCCCCAGAGCCAAGAGAAGCATTTTGTGCAGGTAGAGGAATGTTTTTTTTGTCTTTTAAGGCACTCTGCAAGGCAGGAAGAGACATTTGGTTTTTTTCATCTTGGAGAAAGATATTACAGTAGGTCAGTGTGGTTTTCAACACATATTGAAATTTTCCATTTTTATAACATTCAGAAACCTGAGCTTTAGGCTACAGAAACAGAAAATCAGACTCAGGTCCAAAGACCACCTCTGGTTTTGCTGTTCCTCGATAATCACTCTAGAAAATGTGCTTAGCAATTCCCAGTGCTTTAAACAATGCATCTCAGACCAAAAATAGATTAGACGCGCAAAACTTGTTTAAATTGAGCTGTGGGTCTTAAGCTTTGAACCTGTTCCTCTTTTGCCTCACACCAATAGCATTTAAGGTATAGATTTTAAACTTCTATCTAAATTTTTTTTAATACTGTTGGGAAGTCTGGATGCAAACAGGGGCGTAAGAATAACAGGTGGCCAGCAATTGACTGTCTTGGAAACTGGAAGATGAAAAAAATTTAACTGTTTTCAGTGGAATTTCTCTAAACTCATCCTGAGATAAGGAAATGTAAATACAACCAGTTAGAGAAAGAGTATGATAACATTACCATAATTTGGAAGGCGTTTGTCACTATAAAGGGAAAGCAAATGGGATGTAATCAGAAGATTCTAGACAAAGAGAGACAGTTACAACCTCATCAGACCTCCCCACTGGATGTGCCGATGATGACCTGCACACTTATTGTTGGCTATCATCCTCTGAATCTGTAATAGGCATCTGCACTAGCACTTGAAAGAATTTTTTTTTCACCCATTAGAATATCAGGAAATTGAGATTTCTGCAAGCAGATGGATGTTCAACCAGTTTCCACAACTATTTTTATTACTTTCCCTTCTAGGCACCTGCATTAAACATCTATTTAGACTCTTAGCCCAACATTTTTTTCCTTCCTTTCTGCAAGAAGAAAACAGCTCGGATTTACAATGTAGTGTTTCATTACATGACTTTAAAGAAAAGATATATTGCAGAAGTGTCATATGATGTAACAGCATAATAAACCACTGGCGAATTATTAAGTTCTGGGTAGTATTTTTTTTATCATTCTTTATTAAGAGCTGTCCAGTCTAAGGTATATTGCTGGGTGGTGGGGCTGTCAGGGTTTTCATATTTTTTTCTTTGTTTTATAATGGTGCTTCATGTAGTAAGAATTTCTCTGTGACTGAGATTTTAGGGTCTGCCAGCCATGCAGCTGCCACTCTTCTGCATCTGTATCTTGTCACAGCCTCCCTACATAATAATATGCTTCTGAAAGCTATAAATAAGTGTTGAAGAAGGCAAAGGTCAGGATCTATTCCCTTTTGAACTCCAGTTACAGCACTTAACAGGGGCTCCTGCTATACTGCTGTTTCCATTGTACTTCCAAAAATTTTAAAGCACTCTTTAGATTATGTCACACATTCATTCTCCTCCCCAGCCCACCCCCCCTTCTCACTTCCCTCACTGCTTGGCTCATGATCTAATGCAACATAATTCAGTGTGAACTAGCATAGCATGTCAAAAAAAAAAAAAAAGAAAAAAAGAAAGAGCATTTTCTTCAGATCAGATATTTGTTATCAATTTGAGCAAAGAAACCAGTTCCAAATGTGTTGTAGACAGTGGATTGCTGACAAAGAACCCACATATATTATGCCAAAGATATTTTATTTTCACATGTGGTGAATAAGAATGTAAATTGGCCCTTGGTGGTGAGGTTTTTTAATTTCACATGGAATCAACAATACCACTCTAATCTTGCTTAATTAGGACCCTTTTATGATGCACAGGATAAAAAAGACTTTCAAACATGTATTTACCAGCTAGTATACTTCTTGGCCACGCACTGAATAGATAAGTTGCCAATATGAAATAAAAAAGCTGTATGCATTACATTAACATTGTATAAGTATTGACTGATTGTATGACATTGCATTAAGTATCATCTGGTCAAATTATACGAAATAAAGGTGTACAAAAATTCACATTTAAAGATCTAATTTCAGGTCATGTGTAATTCAAGGTCTGTTTTGTTTTAGAATGAATTGTCTCAGAACCATAAGGTATTTTTGTACAGCTAAGATTCTGATACATCTTTGAAAAATGTCATGCATATGTGATGCTAAACAGCAAATTATTTGGTGCCTTAGTGAGAAAATATTTATTGATCACTCTTATTATTTTGCATAAGTTGTCTACTTATTTTTCCATGCATAAACTACTTGGTTAATGTGCTGATTGGCATTGTATAGTCCATTATGATTGAAAATCATTGGGGGTTGGACTAGATGACCTTTCGAGGTCCCTTCCAGCCCCTAACATTCTATGATTCTATGAAAATAGTGAAAGAGCTTTGAAACTTTCAACAAATGCTTATAGTGTAGAAAAGCAAAAAATAGAAAATGCTTTAGATGAAGCAGTAAGATGAAAATTTCTTTATATTATGATAACAAAAGTCAATCAAATACTGTTATACCGTTTGATTTTAATGGATTTTTCATCAATCACACTAAGTTTTTTCAGATGACTAAAAATCTTATTCTCTGTAGAACTTCAAGAAAATTGCCCCTAAAGGTCTACCTTTAGCAAGGAATTGCCAAACTGATAATAACAAATTTTGAGCTTCTTCAACACTTTTTTTGACTTTTCAACCACCTTGTCTGTCTCTCTTTCTGTTTTCAACACAGGTCAATTATACATTTATTTGGAAGTTTGTAGCTGGGTCATATTTAGAGAAATGTATCAATCATAGTGATTAGAGCCCATTTCAGTGATCTATAATGGTTATCACATGTGCAAGTGAAAGAGGATCTTAAAAGGCAGATGTATTCTAGGTGCTTTCAATAACTTTTAAGGTTATGATTTACTTGGCACAGTTCTTAAGCTGGCAGCAACTTAAACAGTGGGACCAATCATTTAATTTCAGTATGCCCACTGGCATTCTGGTATTGTGTGCTTCATGCAGGGATTAGACATTGTTTTTGCTAGAAAAACACTTGTTAAAAAAGGTTGTGGCTCCGGGAGGAGGTTTATTGCTATAGGGTTTATCTGCAAGTCAGTGTACACAGGTAGCAGCTAGGAGTGAGTAGTACTTAAATCCATGATAGTCATAGGAAAGCATGGAGACCCTCTCTGACCCCAGAATTTCTACTAATAAGCACAGAGGTGAGGCAAGTGACTTGAGAGCATGCTAGCACTTGTCCAGACGGTACCTGTGGTGTCCTAGGTAAGCAGGCCAGTTGGAAGGCAAGAGGGAGAGAGTAACATGGGTGAGGGAATATTTCTCAAATCACTGTCCCAGCTAGTTTCTCTAGCTGATGTCACCTGAATGCCAAGTACAGTTAAGCTCCTGCTGTAGCAACAGTGCAAGCCAACAGCCCAGGAGGAACCTGGCCAAGGGAAGGTGAATTTTTGGAAAGATGTTGGTTTTGGAGCCAAGGACTACACTTTGAATCATAGAATGGTAAAGATTGGAAGGGACTTCTGGAGATCATCTCATCCAATCCCCCTGCTAAAGCAGGGTCACCTAGAAAAAGTTGCACAAGATCACAGTCAGGTGGGTTTTAAGTATCTCCAGAGAAGGGGACACCACAAGCTCTCTGGGAAGCCTGTTCCAGGACTCTGTCACCCTCATAGTAATGAGGGAACTGGGGTAGACTAGGACTTGTTTAGTCTGCAGTACCTTTCCAGAAAGACAATGCTAAGACTATGTTTTGGGAACAGGCAGTAAGATATTTTAAGCAAACTCCTTTGCTTCTGTGACTATGAAGAATATGCACATCATGAATAGGTGTCTTCCTTTAAATACCACTTACTTTACATTGAATGACTTGAGTAAATGTTCTTCCTTGTGAAAGACTGCAGTAAAGCAAGAATTAGCAAGACAAATAAACTTCTTTCTAATTAGATTTCTATGCTACATTCCTCATCCCAGTAACTGAGTGCTACAATATGTGACTAGAATCAAACATGAACATTTTCTTCATTCCTTTCTGTGATGAGAAGCAGTAGATTAGTAGCTTTATTTTTAAACCAGCTCTTGGATTTTACTTAGCTGCATTTGATTGTATTTAATGATCTATTTAATATATACATTTATGAATCAATTTTATGTACTTTTTAAAATTGGCACAAACTCAGACTTGAGCCTTGAATTATTCTGAAACTCACTGTCAGAACTGGAAATCTACCTGGATTTGGTGAAACTGTTCTGGAGAGGCAAGTTACCTTTCTGTCCTCCACTACTCATTTGTCCTATTTGCTACATCTATTAAAAAAAGAAAGTGCTTTATTCCAGCAAGTGGGGTTTTTTTGGTTTTCTTCTCTTTTAGTTTAGACCATTTTTGAGAAGGAAGAGACCCAAAAGCATTCTCATTTGATTGTTGAAGCCAGTTGAGAAATGACTTCATCTAGTGTTGGAAAAAAAAAAGTATTGTTTGCTTTACTGATGCAGGCACTACCTAATTGCATGAGCAAAGAAAGCAGGAATTGGCCAGGCACTTTTCTTTTATGGCATCTCTCTATCACAGCATTCAATGCATTTCACAAAGTTATTAAGTATACAGAAGATGAAAGGGAAATGCCTGCAGTCTGGCTTAGAGTATATCTAACAAGTAATATATATATCTCTACTAACACACAAAGAATATTTTAAATTTCCTAGGCTTGATTCACCCAGCTTCAATGGTTCAAAATGTCTCCTTCAGTAACTCACAACTAATGCGGTTTTTATTTGTTTTAGTGCTCTGTGATGCTCACTCAAATAAACACCCAATCACTTTAACAGTCTCCTAACTATGAGTGGCTACTGCAAGAGCTATTATTTTATAATCTCTAATTCCCAACTTTCAAATACTGGGAAGATACTGATTTGAGAGAGAAGTGAACTGTATTGAGTGGTAAAAGACAGATGGGTACAGCAGGCAGACCTAAGAACTGGTAGCTCTAGGCACCTTTCATCAGAGAGACTGTCATTGGAACAATTTAGTCATCCGCTCAAAGTAACCTATTTTAACACCTGGCTTGAAGTCTGTGGGGTCTTAGGCACACTTGTAGCACCGTGTTGCTAATGAGGTACTTACTGCTTTTTTACCTGGGGCTTTGTTCTCTAAAAGATATGCCTCTACTGTTCCCCTCACAGAGTAACAAAAGAATTGCTATTGGCAGCAATTAGGAGGTTTGAATACGATTTACATTTTCTTTATCTTTCAGGTCAGTGAGACGCTGACACAAGACAGTTTAAATTGAAACACTCCTTTGATTCATGCTTTTAAAGGCATATTAAGTTCACTCAGAATATAGATGACACCTGAAGTCAGATGTAGCTCCTGGACTCATAATAACATTCTGTGTCTAATCTTCTTCTGTTAGACTAAAAACTCTTCAATGTGAAGACTTTATCCTTTCCATGTGTCATTTGTGCAGCTCTGACCACATGTGAGCTGTATGGTGGGAGGAAGCCAATACACATGAATAAATACACAGGCCAAGTGTAGGTGCCTTGTAACCCGGATAACACCTTCACCCCTCCATCCACATGGTCACAGAACAAGCAACTGCCTAAAACAGTCCTATGGGATCCTTTAACCCATGGAAACACAGGAGCTGCAAGGACAGAGCTTCAATGCAGCCTCAGGATGAGTAGGGAACAGAATCCAAGAACATACACAAATTTCTATTGCAGGATCTGTCACTTCACTGTTCTCAGTTCTTGCTGCATAAGCAGACATGAATAGCTAGGAGCAGATACAGCAATCCTCTCCCAATAATATATATTACACAGGCAGAGAACCATTCAGTGAGCAAGATCCAAACTCTACCGGCATCTTTTTGAGAGCATGCACTGACTTCCTCAGCCCCTGACACAGGATGAGCATGTGGAATAAGAAAGTACACTGACAGCTATTGAATCAGATCCCGGCTGCAAGGCCAAAGCTGACCATACAACTTAGTTCCATTGTGCTTTCCAGGCACATACACAGAAACAGCCTTCAGGCTGATGAGGGGTTCTTAGAGAGCACTAAGGATCAGGCTTCTCCTCCCTACCACCAGTACACCAGGGTCTCGAGATTAATGCTAGTGGGACAAAAGGAAGAGGTGAGGAAGAAGGGGACACAAGAGCACATTTCAGCCTTGCAACAGTGTTGCTGCCAACTGCAATTTCTCTGAACTCTCTATGGTACAGATACATGTTTTGATGCCTTGGAATATTGCATTGTTTTCTTGATCCTGATATTAGCATGCATCACAATACTGGAAAGCAGTAAAGAACTGTGTCATTCTGGGCCCTTCTCTACAGGAAGAACGTTGAGGTGCTGGAGGAGGATACAGAAGTAGGGTACTAACCTACTAAAGGGTTTGGAGCGTGTCTCTTATGAGGAATGGCTGAAGGATCTGAGGCTGTTTAGCCTTGAGAAAAGAAGGCTGAGGGAAGACCTTATTGCTCTGTACAACTACCCGAAGGGAAGTTATAGCAAGGCAGGAGCTGGTCTGTTCTCCCTGATGACAAATGACAGAAGAAGAGGAAATAGCCTGAAGTTGAACCAGGGGAGGTTCAGGCTGAGTATTAGGAAGAATTTCTTCACTGAAAGGGTTATCAGGAATTGGAACAGCCCTCCCAGGGAGGTGGTGGAGCCACCATCTCTGCAGGTGTTTAAGAGCCAGGTAAATCTTGTGCTAAGAGACATGGTTTAGTGGTTTTGATAGGGCTAGGAAAGGTCGGACTTGATGATCTTGAAGGTCTCTTCCATCCAAAACTATTCTATGAATCTATGAAGCTATAATATCCAGTAAGTTCAAAAATCTTATTAGAACAGCAAGAAAAAACAATACTGTGTATATCCCACAAGTGCAATCTGTTGTGATATTCAGGCTTCTCCATTTACATCCAGATATAAAGAGCCTTTCAGACATGGGAAGCAGAAACCGGATGGATGGTGAAACTGACAACCAGAAAAATGTTCTGAGACATGCAGAAGTTGTTGTTTGGTGTTTTGCTTGTTTTGGTGTTTTTTGGTGGTGTTTTTTTTTCATAAATAAAATAAGGGATTGATGCAGCAGATGTTGGAAGCAGCAGAAGAATTCAACAATCCTCTGATATGCTGCAATGCTGTTACCTCAAATGAGACATAACACTTACAATAAACTTGTTTATTTTCATACAATTATTTTATTCCAGGTTGGATTATTCATATGTATTCATAAGTAAAAAAAAAGCACAGATTTATATAATATACCTTTCTGGCTTTATCAATGTTTTTATAGACATTTATTAAATTGTTGAACTGTTTGAATGGCAGAGATGAAAAATCTTTCCATTTCTGTTTTAGTGTAAATCACTCTTTCATACCTAATAAAGGTAAGGCGGTCAAATTCACTTCAGAGCTCATTTATACACAGGCCTTGAGAGCAGCCAAAAATGACAGAATAGTTAAACCGAGATGCCTGCCAGTTTTTTATCTTCTCTATCACTGTCACTGTTGTCTTCAGAGTGAGGATACAAAAGGAGTAAATGTACTATAAATAAGATGTGAAGTTAAAGATAAGACATACGATCACTTCCCTAATACATACTCCAGCTTGACCTTGAATAACTCAAGATCAGTGTCTCCAAATATTACATAGATGTAATATTTCTCTATCCACCAAAGGGATTAAGAAGCTGGTATTATTAAGGACATGCTTATAAATCTTTCCCATTGCTGACTATTCACAAGCAGAAAAATTGCTAGTGTTCTCTGTGTCCATCATGATGTATGATCATACAGCTGGATCATAATACTTACATGTAATAGCTTTTGAGAGTTACAATGGAACAGAGCACTGACGTTCATAGCCCTGACCCTGCTCATTACTCACTCAAGATATTGGTCTTATTAATAGGAAACAGGATCTGTGCCTGGAAAGTATAATTTAGGAGAAATGCAGATTAACCTTTTTGTAAATAATGAACTGCATGACTGGTAAAATCAGCTTCTGGATGAAATATGTCTTCCATCAGGTGGAAGACTGGAAAGTCCTTTGGCAGGGCAGAGCAAAATAGGAGGTCCTAAAGCAAGGGTGAGCATAGGAGAAACTGGCTGTGAAGCTGAGGAAGTATAAAGGGAAATCAAGAGAGAGGCTTGTAAAAAGCACCTGTAGAGAATGGAAGCAGAAAAGAGCACTTACAAAGCTTCAGACATAGAGAAGTTGGGCAAAACTGAATGGCGAGAGGGCTGGGGAGGATGAGAGGAAAGCTCTGAAGGAGTTAGCCTAGGGCTTAATCGAAGAGACAAGGCTTGATCAAGGTACCGAATCATGTATGTGTACATCTTGGTACGTCTCAGGTGACCAGACAAAAACATCAGGGAGTTGAGGACTGAGCTTAAGTGAGCTCAAGAACAAGGGAGGAAGATCAGACCATTTCTGGACTCTGCAGAGAAGAAATTAATTCAATCTGGTTAAAAAATTTTGCAGACAGGCTGTTCAAGCATAATCAGGATACATAATTGTCACGACAACCAGATAGCATATGTTCCCACTTAACACTGGACTTGATCAGCTGAAGAAGTGTCCCTCAGGTTCACAAACTGCAATTTTCTGTACTGTTCTGAGTTAAATTTCTGAACCATTACTGAACTTCTGAATGGAACATTTACAATACAACTTTATTTTTTCAGAGCAAAATTTAAACTTTCAGTCTCTACTCTGAATAAGAAAAATATTTTCTATTCAACATTTACTTTCTCCTTTGAAGTCTAACTTCAGCTCAAAACACATCTGTTTCAAAGATAAATCAAAGATGCAGCAGCAGCTTGTGTTCACATGTAAACACATGTATACTTTTTTTTCTTTAGCCGAGACTTGAGGATCTTTAGGGTTTTAAGGCCTCAGTATTTAAAATAACTTCAAGACTGTGATATCTACAGGCAAACCTTATGGTGTTTTGGTTCTCTTTCTTTTCTTTTTTTTTTTTTTACCTAGCCTTTTTAGCTTAGCAGTAGGCAAACTTTATTTCAGAAACCTGCTCCAGCTAAATTGGATCTTTTAAAGGAGAAAAAGACTTTGGGAAAGCCAAGGCAGCGATGATTAAACTAGAGTGGTCACTAGTATTTAGGCCAAGTCATGGTGTGCAAGAAGAGTTGCCTGAAGCCTGATGATAAGATCATAGCTGTGGAATACCTGTGTGAAGGTTTCAAGAGACTAAAATTGGAAAAGTTTGACCTTAATGCTGAGGGACTAGAGGTCAAGAAATGTAAAGATACCCATTTCTAACCCCAAAAAGTAATTTTTTGTAACTCTAGTGGGTGAAGGAAGGAGTCAGCATGTGGTAATGAAGAATAAGAAATTATAGTTCGTATCTCAGGAAATATGGTGTTAAAGAATTGTGTTGAAGAGCAATTGAAGAGTTGCACTGGGAAAAAGCATGAGTGTCATTGCCCACTCTGTGGCAAAAAGAAACTGGACTGCAAGGTTTAAGCAAATGATTTATATGAACTTACAGGTTTTACTGTAAGGCCCAAACCATCTGTTTGAAATCTAATATGCCACTAATGCAGGGTTTTATAGATACAGTGGCAGGATGCACTGTTACAACTGAAAAACAATAATATGCTACAAAAAACTAGAAAGTGCACTAAATATTAGACACGTGTTAGTTAATCACCTGAGTCTGAAAACTTACAGCATGCTAAATATTTGCGTATCCCTCCAGGTAAGGGCTCTCAATCTTAGAAATGTCACCTTGGCCAATGTCCTGACCAAGGGGGAAGATAGTGTTGGAGAGGCAACTCCCAATTCCTAAACTAAACCTTGGGATTTTTATCCCCTGGTTTACATGACTGATTATATGGTTTGAATACACAGGGCTGTAGCTGAAACCTTCCAGGTGGTTGTGGTAAAACTATTCCTGCTTGAGTTATGCCATCTGAGTACACAAAAGTTGTCAGCTGAAACCTCTGCTGAAGCCCTGCAAGCTCTCTTCATCATACTTTTTCAAGAAGCTGAATGGTGGTTTGAATTGAGACTCAGGACACACCATTTGTTGAGGAAT
This sequence comes from Chloroceryle amazona, assembly GCA_027560015.1. Lineage (NCBI taxonomy): Eukaryota > Metazoa > Chordata > Aves > Coraciiformes > Cerylidae > Chloroceryle > Chloroceryle amazona. Next base: position 74,341 of record JANHFX010001313.1, read on the forward strand.
TTCAAGGCTCAGCTCAGGTTTCTGTTCTTTGTGTGGTGCAGCTTTGCCCTCTTTGGCCTGGGGCTTACGGCAACTCAAGGCTGAGTCATTTACAGCTCCCCATATGGAGTCTTCCCATAGACTCACTCCTATGAGCTGCCTGTATGCACTAGATGTTACTGAAACTTGCTTATGAACTATGAGCCAGAAAATCCATACACCCTCAAGCACTGCAGCTCAGATGTTGTCATGTGCTGTTGGTAAGCCAGAACCTATCAAGTCTTGTCTCTTTAGACATTAAAGCTATGATTTCTTTCCAAAAGAAAGTTGAGGTTATCATAATTTAGGATTTCATCTTGCAATCTGGAGTACTATTTACTTATTTCATACTAAATTATAAAACAAATAAATCAAATTATATTGTTTATACTACACCTGCAACTCCTTGGTACAGCAATGACTCAAAAAAAGATCACTAACATATTAAGTGCACTGAAGTGTATAGTGGACATAGTGAAATCTTTTGCCGCTGTGCTATAGGTCATCAGACTACTATTAGTTGAGGGTGTAACAATTAACTGGGCACACAGGAGACCTCTGCAGAGCAGTGTCATGGTTTAACTCTGACCAACAACTCAGCACCACACAGCTGCTGGCTGACTCCACCTCTCCACAGTGGGAAGGGGGGGAGAATCAGAAGGAAAGATGATAGTGAGAAAGAAACTCCTTAGCTGAGATGAAAACAGTTTAATAATTAAAAAGAGTTCATAATATTTTTTAAATTCTAAGGGAAAAGGGGGGGGGGGGAAAAAAAAAGCGCAGGAAAAACAAAACCGAGAAA
>JANHFX010001313.1:75170-98776 GCA_027560015.1 Chloroceryle amazona
AAGTAGAAAAAATATTTCATAAGTGTAGGAGAGTGTGGGGGGGGCGGGGGGGGGGGGAGGTAAAACAAAGAGAGAGGAAAATAAAACCTGATAAAGATAAGTGATGCAAATGAAAACAATTGCTTGCCATGAACTGACTGATGACCACCCAGTCCCCAAGCAGCAGCCCTCCCTGACAATATCCCACCTAAGATTCAAGATTTATATGCTAAGCATGATGTCATGTGTTCTGGAATAACCCTTTCGTCAGCTGTTCATGCTGTGTCCCCTCCCAGCTTCTTGTGTATCCCCAGCCTGCTCGCTGCTCGGGTGGTGTGAGGAATAGAAAAGGTCTTGACACTGTGTAAATTCTGAACAATAACTAAAACACTCCTTCCTTATCAACACTGTTTTCAGCACAAATCCAAAACACAGCCTTATACCAGCTACTGTGAAGAAATTTAACTCTATCCCAGCCAAAACCAGCACAGTCATTGTTAGAATACAGCTGAAAACCTAAGAAAGGTGATATATGAATTTGTTTGTGATCTCTCTGCTCATTGTGCACAAAGAGCCAGCCACAACTCAGTGAGTGTTAACCATCAGTGAAAACTCTTCTACAGTACAAGGGAGTCAGTTCTCTTCTGAGACAGTTTAAGTCCTAGAGGTCATCTATATGCTTTGCTTTTCAGACTGGAATTTAAAGAGTGTGTAAGATTAGTGCTGGTTTTCTTCACACAGGTATATTCAACTACATCATAATTCATGTGCACCAGCACCAGGCTGGTCTAAATGACTCTATTTATCTCACTTAATCAGGAAACCCACCTGTCCCAAATGCTCCCTTAAAACAGCTGGAGATTTTAAATACTTAGTACCTGATAAAGAATAGCTGTCAAACAAGCTGGAGAGCATTTTTGCAGCAGTCAGCCAGCTTCCTGTAGTCATTATCCAATTCAAGAAAATGTTGGTCCATTCACAGAGGTTTCTCAAAGTGAAAAAACAGCACAGTTTGCTGATAAGTACATGGGAATGTTTATTTAACAGCCCCGAGTTACAAAGGATGCACATTTCTTTAACTCGTTTCATCCACAAATGTTTCAGCACCATTGATCTACCCAGGCTTTTAACAACAAATTCACAGTATCTGGAATTCCATTAAATCGGTGCTAACCCACTTTGACTTTGCTTATGCCTGATTTCTTCCAGAGTCGTTTCAGAGTCTGAGAGTAACTTTCACTTTAATGTTTGGTTTTGATACACGTACAAGCTCAGTAGTTCAATCTCCTTTCTGACTCTTGAAATTTCCCTGGTAACAAATATTTTCATTTCTTTCTGGTTTAAAAATACAGCCTGTGTTCTTGGAAGTCGAAAGAGTACTGGGATCCATCCCTAGTGAAGTGTTTGCTCTGGGTGTTTCAATTTAATAATTCAGTCAATTGGAACTCTCACTTTTGAAAATGTAAATAAGATCAGTCACTGGCACCTGAAATAAATAACTCCTTGAGCCTTTCAGAGTGTTAAAGGAATTGCCTTCTTTCAAGAAATTTGATTGGAATTCATGTTGCAATATGTGATTTCACAGCCCAGGTTGTTTCAGTGAAAAGTAAAAGCATAATCCTTTTTTTCATTTTTTTTTCCATTCACTTCTTTCCACACTGTTTTTTTTGCCCCCACTTCATCCACAGATTTCCATTCTAATAAGTCATAAATACCTCTTACAGCACTGTGCAGAGCAAGGTGACATAGCTTATCTCCCCTCCACGTATCCAAGTAAAACATCTGGAACACTTGTTAAGAAAAAAAGTGTTTGGGTGGGAGGCTTGTGAACAAACTAAACTAGAAATCATTACTACTTTTTAGAAATTATAAAAATCAAGATTTCATCCAGTATTTCAAGATTATTAAATCCAGATACTTTTAAAACTGCAAGACAGCTCCAGAATGATGGTAGATTATTTTCACACTGAAAATCGTGTATTTTCTTTTTCTTTTTTTTTTTTTTTAATTTTCACAGAACCACAGACTTGTCAAGGATGGAAAAGGTCTCTAAGATCACCACATCCAACTGTCAACCCAAATAAAAAAAAAACACAACAAACCAAACAAACAAACCCCCACCCAAACCCTAAAAAAACCCCACAAAACAAACCAAAGTCACAACAGAACAAAACAAAACCGAAACCACAAACAACAAAACAAACCACACACCTCACCATCCCACTAGAGCATGTCCTGAAGTGCCTCATCTAAGCACTTTCTGAACACCTCCAGGGATGGTGACTCCACCACCTCCCTGGGCAGACTGTTCCAGCACCTGACTGCTCTTTCACTAATATCCAATCAAAACCTCTCCTGGTGCAACTTCAGGCTATTTCCTCTTGCCTTGTTGTTATTTACATGAGAGAAGAGGCCACAATCACCTCACTACAACCTCCTTTCAGGGAGTTGTAGAGACCGAGGAGGTCTCCCCTCAGCCTCTTCTTCTCCAAACTAAACAATCCCAGTTTCCTCAGCCTCTTCTCACAGGACTTCTTCTCCAGGCCCTTCAGCAGCTTGGTTGCCCTTCTCTGAACTCACTCCAGCAATTCAGTGTCTTTCTTGTGGTGATGGGAGCAGAACTGAACACAGTACTCAAGATGTGGCCTCAACAGTGTCGAGTACAGGGGCACAATCACCTCCTTCCTCCTGCTGGCCACACTATTTCTGATCCAGGCCAGGATGCCATTGGCCTTCTTGGCCACCTGGGCACACTGCTGGCTCATGTTCAGCTGTCTGCCCACCAGCACCCCGAGGTCCTTTTCTGCTGGGCAGCTTTCCAGCCACTTGTCCCCAAGCCTGGAGCATTGCCTGGGGTTGTTGTGACCAAAAGGCCGGACCCAGCACTCGGCCTTGTTAAACCTCACACCATTGGACTCAGCCCGCATTTCCAGATCCCTTGGGAAGATCAACACTCCCTCCCGTTTGGTGTCATCTGCAAACTTGCTGAGGAAGCACTCAGTCTCCTCAAAGATACTGAACAAGACCGGCCCCAAAACTGAGCCGGGGGAGACACTACTGGTGACCAGCCCCCAGCTCGACTGAACTCCATTTACTACAGTTCTCTGGGCCTGGCCAGCCAGCCAGTTTTTAACCCAGCAAAGGGTACACAGCAATGTTTTCACAATACTTTTCTCTCCTACATCAAACTACAAGCAAAAAAGTTTTTGTGATGAACGATATGTTTGTCAAAGTGCACAAAAAATTATAAAATTTGAACTTAATTCATCAAGTAGACACAATTGCAAAAATACAACAAAATATTCAGAGCTAAGTTCAAGCAGAAACTGACTCTTTAACCTGGACAAACCTTCTTGTTTGTTTAAGATATGGGACACTGACTTTGAATCAGCTTTGATCAGCACCAAAAAAGTCCTACATATATCCAGTCCGACAAGGTTATAATATAACATTCTCCACTTCTTCTTACTTACTCTCCTGTAGATGGCTTTATTTTCCACAGGTGGGAGATCACCTAAAACTATACTTGATCAACTGTACCCTAATGGAAGAGTCATTGCTACTGAAGTCTATATTACATATTTACTCTTCATCAAAGGCAGTGAGCTGAAATATGTACTTCATTGAGAAATATTTTTCTGGTTTAGAAAGCACTACTTTTCTTAGTTAACTACATTTATTTTTTTACATGCTCCCTGTCCATGTACTTCAGCTTGGCAACCTGACGGTCATCTTCAGTCATGTTACTCACTTTACTAAATTTCCTCAAGCAGCAAATTTATTCACTGGAGTTTAAGCTGTGAAAAAGAAACAAAAAAAAACAAAACCAAATCAAAATAGAAAGCAATACTGCAATATCTCAGTATCCAAATATCAGACAGTACTGGTGAGAAATTCACATCCTGATAAAAAGGAAAAAAAATACATAATTACTCTGAAAATTAAGGTTAAAATAAAGGTGTTCTGAAGCTTTTTCTTGTTCCCTCTTAACTGCTTCAGATGTGAAGTTCCATGGCTCAGGTAGAGCTCTGTCACCTTAGTTACTGTAGGTCAATTTGTCATTATGTGATTTTATCAAGAGAAAAATGTAATGTTTCTCCACCTAAGAGTACTTACACTATGTGTCCTAGCCAGATGAAATTCTCACCATGACTTACAGCCACACAGCTCAGTACTGAAGGTGGCTGTGTTTAGCCCCTGGTCCTTGCCATAACCTTTAACAGCTATCTAGCAATTATTTTTTGCTGTGATTACCCAATTCTTGCTTCACTCTCTCTTTCACATTTCTTTCTGAGGGCACCCAGGGAGTTCATTATCTTTAATGCAGACAACAGTCCTATCTCCTCTAAATTTTAGTAAAATTGCTTGTTAAGCTGTGCCATTGTCTCTCTGTAGCATCTTTGATTCTTCTGGAAAATAGAATCTCTCTGCTGGACATTTACTTAGTTCTAATCCTGGATTAAGCAAGTTAGTAACATAGAAAGCAACAAATCTTTTATATTTGTTATCTGTTTTCAGGAAACCAACGAGAGATATCATACAAATAGGTCATATCAAGTATCCTCTGTATCCTATTCTCTGTACCTTTTCTCAAATACGCTTCACAATATTGAAATTAAAGAATCCATTCACAAATCAGTCCATGTCACTTTGTGTGCCTCTGGCTGTATATCGCTTTCCCTCTGTACAAGTTGTTTTCATGTAATGTTGCTGACTCAGTGGGTAGAAAATAATAGAAAAATAGAATCATTTCAGTTGAAAAATACTTTTAGGATCACTGAGTCCAACCATTAGCCCAGCACTGCCAGGTCACCACTAAACCATGTCCCCCAGCACCACATCTACATATCTTTTAAATACCTCCAGGATGGGGAATCCAGCGCTGCCCTGGGCAGCCTGGGCCAGCCCTTGACAACCCTTTTGGTGAAGAATTTTTTCCTAATATCCAATCTAAATGTCCCCTGGTGCAACTTCCTCTTGTTCTAATGCAGACATCAGAGTAAGCAAAGTGAACCAGGATGCTGTCTCAGAAGTGGTGTATTTCAGCTGACCAAAGTCAGACTTTGTACAACCGCTCCTCTTCCAGACTGCAGCTATTCATGAGCCCACCCTATGGGAATGGTTTCTGCAGTAAAAGTCTGCTGTTCAATAGGCTTTTGCCTATTGGGAAATATGCTGGGAGAATTGATTGTTACTAGATATAGTGGAGAACTTACCAGCAAATATGACTGAAGAAGTCTTAATCAAGCTCTGAAGTGTTTTTTACATTGAAGAAACACTTGGAATGAATTAATGTATAGTGAAAGCAGCCTTGGGAAATGGAGTACTGTAACTTCAAGTACTCCGTGTCTGCCTCAGAAAGCCTGAAGCTGCCACCATTCAACAATAACTGATTTAAAGATGTTTTTTCACTGGAAGGAAAAGTGGGCTTTAATTTGGGGAAATGACATGGTAATCCGGATTTATATTTTGGCACCAAATCATATACTTTCAGCCTGCCAAAATTCCCCATCTACAGAAGAAGAATAGTAATTCCTTTTGTCAGTTCCCCTTCCACTCACCTACCCTTCAATTTAGACCATGAGATCCCTGGTCTGCTTGAATACACAAAATTGGGCATAACAGGTACTAATAATGGTGTTTACTCAAAGGATTGCATCAAGTCTTGGCTTTGTGTGGCTGCTTTGTAAAACATATTTAGCAAAGAACAGTTTATCACATTGCATATCTACACGCTATATTTTCAGCCCTCTTACCAAGGCAAAATGCATTAAGACTAGCAATGTCTGTGACCTACTAAAATTTACTATGCCTTTTCAGCAGTATAGTTTACACTGATCTCTAATAATCTGGGCTGACAGTCAAGAAAATACAAAGGCAGAGCAATAGAAGGAGTCGTGTCACTATAGTGTTCAACAACATCATTATCTGTGCAGCTTTCAAGCTTATTTCCTCTATATTTTTGCTCACCCCATATCTTTTTCACCTACAATTTGAGAGACCTTGCCTTTTGCATAGCAGCACCGTGTTACTTTTTTATAAATAGAGCAGCACAAACTGGAAAAACTCCTCCTGCTTTGTCTCTGTTTCTATTTTCTTCTGATAAATAGAAATTTAAATTTGAATTTAAGAACTTAGTAAGAAAGCCACAGAGATATATTCTACTGAATGAGCCAACTGAAATTAGCAGATATTACTATGAGTACAGAAATGTCTCCTATGGCAGAGTTTCTCTTGACAGCCAAGATTTTACACTCAGTTTAAGTCATTGTTCCATTTTGTAGTTCAATTAAGCAAAGGTTTGCACATCCTTACTCATATATGGGAGATCGGGCTAATGCACTGCTGTGTTTGCAGCCGTTGTTGATAAAGCAGTTGTGCAGGGTCCAGCGGTTTCAGAATGTAATAGCACGTTTTATTACTTGAACTAATCAGAACATATTTTCTCAGTGCTGAAGTATTTGTTCATTGTGTTAAACATTCTATCGATTACAAGACTGCACATCTCATGCAAAAGACTTTTAATACTTTGATCCTTTCAGGCTTGAATGGCCATAATCCTTGTATCCTTAGCCATGCTCTGCTGAATCTCATGCCAAACCCCTCTCTCCCTCTCACAGCTCAATTTAGGAGATTTAGATGCCTGAATTTTGATACTTTTTTTTCCCCAAAGCAAAACGTTGGAACAAAAAGGACCTCTGAGAACTTGAGCCACTATAAAATCTGAGTTTATTACTATTTATACTGAATACTGCTACAATGGCAGTATGAGAACTCTTTTAGCTGCATTAGTCTGTTCTGTTTTGAAGCTGAGCACAATCAGTAAGCCGCAGACAGGTTGCAATTCTTCCTGTTCCACAGGCATGCGACACTGGACTGAGATGATCTTGTCAATTGGAAAACAAACCAAAAAAAAGCTCTAAAATACTTTGACATTCTCAGGAAAACATTTCAGCTTCCATAAAGTGCTTTGTACTGTGCAGACAGATTGATAATACTGCTGTAGCAATACCAGCTCTGGCTTTCAAGACATCACTGCCTACCTAATGTGGCATTCATCTGAAAGCAGCAGAGCAGATAAGGGTATTGCTTTGGTTTTGTGTTGTTGTTGTTTTTGTTTTATTTGCATAATTTGGAGTCAAAGTCCTTTCCTTCCTACCACCTCCAATATATATCCCTCATTCTCTGGTAAACTGTAGCTACATGTAGGTACTGTCAGAGTGGAAAATATAAAGTAGGTTAACTTAGTCCCTACAAAAGAAAGCAATGCAATGAAAGAAAAGTAAATTAGAAAGCACAGGACTGTGTTTTTAAATCAGTTTGCCAGATGCAGTAACTTAAATAAGAGCTGAAACAGAGGATCTCATTGTTCTTCAAGCTTCAGTAGACTATTGTTGGTCTGAGGTTTTCTTTGTCTTCTTTTTACATTTTTCTTTAAACTTTAAAGAATTTAGTCCTTGAAAAACCATCCCAGCACTGCTTTGTGTGATTTGGTAGGTAGGTGAGAGAGAGAGATAAAGGGAGAAGGAGGGGGGACAGGAAGAGATATCTATCAACGATGACATGTCTTGATATGTATGATGTGGAAGTTGCTTAGAGAGACTGATCTCCAAATATTAATGAAAAATAAAAATATTGAAAAATTGAACAAAGATGTTGTTCTGGTTTGAGTGAGAACAGGGCTGGTTCTGTTCAGTGATTTTACTTTTCAGCTCAGTTCTTCTAACATCACTGTCTGCAGTCAGCAGCCTGTTTTCCCAGGCAGTGTCTGCTGCTGGCAGTGACAACACCTCGTGTTTAGAGTTACTGCCAAGGGTTGATGTGCAGACCAAGGCCACTGCTGGATCTTCTGTACCACATTGTGGGGTACAGGAAAGTGAAAGGCTGCACCTGCAGGGAGGAGAGGACAGGGCAGGTGACCCCAAACTGACCAACGAGGGATTCCAGCCCATAGACGTCATATTCAGTGTAAAGAAGAGGAATCTGGAGGGTCTGTAGCGCTCTCTGGGGGCTCCCGGGCTCTTCTCCCTTCCTGGACCACTTTGCCAGCTTGGTTCAGCTCAACTCAGGTCTTCTTTCGGTTCCTTCCTCGGAGGACTTTGTTCTGCGTTCGATCCCAATCGGTGTGTTCCTGAATCTGGTACCAGAATCCAGCTCCTGGACACAGCTCCCATCTGCTGTGGGGCCCAGGTTGGAACTCCCCCTATGCTACTCCACAGCATCAGTGGTGACGGTGGTGTAATTACCATTAGGAGAGTTGGGTTTGACACTGGTTTTGCATATATTTGTATATATTCCATTACTATTATTTTAATTTTCATTAAAGCTGTTACAGTTTATTTTTCTAATCACTAAGTCTCTCTCCCTTATTCCCTTTCTCTTCCCCCTTGAGGAGGGAGGGTTAACAGAGAGCGTCTGATATTGGTCTGAGGGACCACCCTGCCCCTAAACCATGACAGATGTTAAAATATACAGAAATAAATTTTCAAAGTAGCTAACCTGAATTTTACAACCAAACCTGGAATTCTGGTATTTGAAAAAAACAGGCACAAATCACACCAGCAACAGATAACACCATCTCAATTTCCCCTGAGATACACCACAACCACCAAAGTATTTACATAATACAGCCATTTCCACTTTCAGACTAGATGGTCTAGACACTTGTATATGTAAGTGGTGATGGTTCAAAAGCAGGGACATAAACCAAGGACTTTCCTTTTTTTAGATTCCTCTTACCAACTGCCTTTGAGTTAGTCCACTACTGTATCCTGCTGAAAAAGCAGGGCATTCACCAGGGAACTCCAGGGTCAATTCCCAGCTCCTGAGAAAGTGTCATAAACCCAAGAACATTTTCAGGTCACTAAGGGTACCATGGGAAGTTAACATAAAAATTAATAAATCACTGTCTTAACTGGAAAAATATCCCTTCATATACAATCCTACTTGCCTTTGGGCAACTAATGTAGAACAAGTCTTAATTAAATTTTTTTTTTTTTTTTTAATTAAAATAACATATAGAATATAAATAGTTCATTTAAAACAGAAAATTGTTTATAGATATATGCATTTTACCAAACAGATTTTCTTGGGATTTTCAATTTTCTGGTGGAGTAGAGAAACAAGTTCACATTCCATACTGCAGAAATAGAGGAATATGTTATGACAGACTAGATCTCTTAATGGGACATGACTTAATTTTTATAAATATACCAGGTATATTGAAGAAAAGAGGTTAACTTGGTAACTAATTTTACTCACAGTGCCTGAAACATTAAAAAAAAAAAAAAGAAATAATCTATGATGAGCAAAATATACGAATATGCTGGAGACTAACACAAAGCAAAGCAATTTAAGTCTCTGCTAACATCCCACTGCTTTTTATTTATTTATATATTTACAGGGGGTATGCTTTATACAACAGTGGAATAGCTGAAGGAAACCACCATAAAACCCACAAATGTTCTAATAGAACAAAGTACCTTATTATTTTTTAAAGTATCAAGAGACCAGTCTGCCAAGATCAGTACTCTGGATCTTGAAGACACTGTATTTATTTCAGTGAAGAGTGTTAGTCTTCCAAAACCATACAAGTGCTCCCCAGTGAATCCATAATAAATCATCATGCCATGCCATTGTGCAAACCAAGATGAAAGGTTAAAAATTACATTTTCAAAATAATCAGATTAAAATTTATCTGTGTTTAAGGCTGTAAAAAATCATTCAGAAGTACTCAACTGCTTTTGCCTCATAAAGCTTAGATGGTATAAAGTTATATGGGGATTCAGAAGAAGGATTAAGACCGAAGATAATCTCTCGTGATTCAAATTCCTTATTTATCTCCCTGAATAAAGTAGCAATATTTTGCAAAGCCTCATCTGAGATAAGAAGACATCTGATCTCAGAGTATGTATGTAACTAGAGTTTGATGGGAATTTTCCAACACAATGCCTTTTCACCTGAAAATGAAGTCACACAATACCCAGAAACTATCAGAACTGCATACTTTCCCACCATCGCCCCTGAAATAACCCTCAAGAATTTCTGGCACAAAACAAGCCAGGGAAAGTGAGTAATGTCTGCAGGACTCAAGCTAACTCCATAGAGAAAATGAGTTTGACATGGGGAAAATTTCATCAGATCAGCAGCTTCAACTTCCACCTTGAAAGATTTAGGTGATCTAGATATGGAGAGAACCAGTCTCTTTGTCTCCTCTCACGCTCTCTCCGGTCATAGGTGTTGTGTGTTATAGAAAACATTATAAATGCATTGAGCCCAAAAGAGAGATAAAAAGAGATAGCAGCTTCATAGTCTGTGAAGCTGGAAATTTGCAGAATGGAAAATGGGGTTTGTCATGATAACCGTATTAAAACCACTATGACACAAATTCTACTCTTACTTAAGTCTGACTCCCTGATACCTGTCCAGAGCAAGAGTAAGACACTATTTTCAGTTCTGTTTTGTTTGACTATTTCTTTTATCATATTAATTTCCTTTTACTAACTTTCCTGTTTGTTCAGTGCCCTCTGAAATTCCATGAGCAAATTTGCTTGTGTAAGTAGAATGAAACCACTTACATAATATTCATTAAAGATTCCAGCCATTTCTTTTTTATCCAACAAGAAACATTTTTCTACTTACTTAGCAAAGAAAAAACTATTTGACTGTCAAAAAAAAAATCTGATTAAAAAGTGAGATACTCTTTAGTCACAGAAAAGGCTATTCAGTTTTAAATTCTTTCTGAAATACTTCTCACTTGAACTTTGGCTATTTAAAAAATACTCACCTGGTCTCTCAGGTATATCCTTAATATCCCAGTAACTGAAATAACATGATGCAGATATAACTAAGAAACAGATTTGGCCTGAGGCATATAGATCAGCAGAGGACATTCTTTGCAATGACATACAGCATTTTCTTTATTCCTTTAAGCTATTTCAAAGCTTGAAAAGACTAGAATCCAAAAGACTTGAATATTAGGTATCTAATTCTGTTTGTAAGTAAGACTCTTTAAACAACAGCATTCAGCTGTGTGAGAGATTCCTTTCATGTTGCTCTGCTCATGAGTTTACAGTTGTGGTGGACCATCTGCCAGCTGGGAAATACCACTCCTGTTTGCAGCAGCACTGTAAATTCTATTGGTGTTCACAAAATAAAATAACTTGATTTAGGGAGCACACTGAAAGCTTTGTGTAACACTGCAAGACTACTTGAATTAATAAATCAAGCAGCATAAGGCATTTTTATATTTTTCCAAGAATCTTAGACCCTTCAGTATGAATGAATTGTCATTTAACGTGTGTCTGTAAAGCTGTTATCTATATTGTACCTCTCACAAATGGTGGAGGGGAGACCCATGTTAATATGAAGTATCTTGCAAAATTCACATTTTCATTTCTTTCTGAGACTTGAAACCTTTCCAGCATAAAGTGCAATTTTCTTGCCCTGTGATATCCTTCCCAGGATCCCAACAAAGTAAGAACTTCATAAGCACAAACATATCTCAAATTTTAGAACTTTAAAGGAAATCTCTAATCAGCTCATGATTTATGGTTCTCACACAAATGTACAGTGTTTCTCTTTGAAGTAAAAAGCTCGGGTCATGTTTAACAGGCCTCTTTCACAATTCTTCTACATGGTCCCATAGGCTTGATGGGAATTGGATTTCTGTTGCATCTTAAAAAGTCACCCCTTCAAATACACATATATTGATCATTAAATAATAGTTCTAATCATAAATTAACAATTACCAAACCTCTCCTCTACAGAAAGCCTACTAACACTCCAAGTAAACTAACATTAAGAAGTCTAACTAGTTGATGTCCTGTATAATCCAGCAATAGAGGAGTATTTATTTCTAAGGTAAAAAATTATTACTTGAGATACAATGACCTGAATTAAAAAACTAATCCATCTTGCATAGTTGTACAAATAGAATAACTTTATTTTATATTAATTTAAAAAACTGGAATGCTTAGTGAGTGGCAGCACCATTCTGATTTCTCAGTACTTTCCAAAATAAAACTGTAACACTTGTTATAATTCTGTTATACATTACGCTATAAATTTCCTATAAATTACATTTAATTTTCTTACATTTTAAAAGATTTTTAAAGATTAGGGCCAGGGCCATCCACTAGACCTGTAACAGACACTCTCTATTTACCCCTCCCTCTTCCCAAAGAGGAAGAGAAAGGGAATAAGGGAGAGAGACTTATGGATTGGAAAACAAAACTACAACAGTTTAATGAAAATATTAATAATACTAAAATGGAATATATACAAATATATACAAAACCAATAGCAAAGCCAAACGTAGACCAGACTCAGTGCCAGGTGGGAACTCCATTCAGGAGCTGGATTCTGGTACTGGATTCAGGAACACTTGGATTGGGATTGAAGGCAGAATGGACAAAGTCCTTTTCGGATGCCAGTCATTGAAGAAGAGGCTTGACCCCCATGATCCCTCACCTGTATACTGAATATGACATACATGGGATGGAATCCCTCATTGACTGAATATGACATACATGGCATAGAATCCCTCATTGGTCAGTTTAGGGTCACCTGCCCTTGACACTCCTCTCCGCAGATGCCACATCTTACTCACTGCACCCCGATGTGGGGAACAAGACTGAGCAGTGACCTTGGTCTGCACAGAAGCAAGTGTAAGCAGGAGCCTTTCTGCCCAGCCCAGCCCTTGGCAGTGGTTCTAAGCACAGAATTTTGTCACTGCTGGAAGCAGAGACTGTCTGTGAAAATATGATGCTAACTTCAGAAAGTGCAGGGCCTGAGAAGAAACTGAACTAGAAAGTAAAATCACTGAATGGAATTAGTTTTGTTCTAACTCAAAGCAGGGCAATGATAAATATTCCGACACTCTTTCTCTAGGCCACACACAAAATGTAGTCTTAGTAGGGGGAAAACGATCAGAGCATTATAAGTGCAAGGATTCATTTTTAGGATGGTGGGCAATGCTTTAAAGATGGATAAGTGAGGCCTAGTCATAGTAGTGGCCTTTTGTAGGGATCAGTTCCCTCTGTGTAAAATCATTTACTTTATTCTTGAAGAAAATACTTGTCAGCATATCACCCTTTTACATTGCATTTAAAAAGGGACTTTTCCCCTATATAAACTTCTGCCTTTATTAATTCTTTAAAACATTTATTATTATAGTACAATGCAATAGCAATTTGGACATATTTCAAATAAAACACCATTGTATAATGTCACATTTCATTTTATACTTTGAGATTATAGCTTGATTAACATCATTACACTAAAGCTTGTCCAATTTTAGCTAATACATTTAACTCAAGAGTAGATTGGGAACAATGGGTAACATATGTATGACAGCTGTATTTTGCATCCCATGGATGAGATTTGCATAAGTGTGGGAGTTACAAAAGTCATGCAGCAGACCAAAACTCAATAAATGTAATATTAAAATACAAAACTCTATATAAGCTATTAATATTGGAAATGGAATTTTGACATTTATTATTTGAAGGCTTCTGTTTGAAGTTTTCTTGGATTCCTTCCCTACTGTACATTTACAAAATGCAACCGTACAAGTTTACTACAAAGTTTTTTCATGATGGACGGGTACCTGCTAGAGGATTTTTCATCACAGTAATCCCAAATTATTGAAATCTCTTCTAAAGATGTAATACAAATTTGAGGGGGTAATTTAATACTTCCTGACCTGTTAATGACTCTTCCAAGAAAATCTCCTTCAGTGAGAATCATGAAAGCAATGGCCCATTTTGAATGAATATGATAGTTTGCCTCTTTTTAATTCTTTCAGAGAAATCTCAGAGGAGAAAAAGATCAGACGAGCTCCCACAATTTTCATTGCTCTGCTCCACCAACACACTGCAAAGTACCACACCACTGCCAAAGAAAATAGTGCTGCAATAACATGTTGCCAAGTTGTGTGTGCTTGTCGAGTCCATTTCAGACATAATTCACAAGTTTTGAGAATTTGCGTGGCTCAGGAGAATTAATAACAGGATGTAACACCGATGAATAGATCTATTCTGTCTGGCACTAGAGAAACATCTTATCACTTATAAGTTTGCCTTAGTCTATTTCATAAGGCAAAAAATACAAAGACCCATCAGAACAGATAATACTTTTATACTAATGGTGCCAAATTAAATGCAATCAAGATACAGCACTTGAGCAAATTATCGGTTGAGGTGTGAAATAGATATGCTGACTCAGCATAGTGTATTCCTTGCAACTACACAAGCACACACTTTCAGCTCACTTTGAGAACTTTCTCTACAGTGCAGCTAAGAAAAAACAGTGAAGTCTCTTTAAAAGTGAGTTTGGTTTCCATGGCCCAGACAGTGTCATCTCGAGCCTAAGTGCATGTATTGGGCAGAGTAAAATCCCCAATAAAATCCCAAATCCAAAAGGGGGAAAGAGAACATGTAAACAGGCTTTGAAAATTACTATAGAAAAATGGGATTTATTATAATACCTGAAACCATTTGCCCACTAAGAAATATTCATACATGTTATTTTTATTCTGGAATTGTTGTTTGCCTTTAACAAAACTCACCTGAATGATAAATGAAATGCTAGAGGAAATGTGATCTTGCTCATCATGCCACTCTCCGGATGGTTCTGCTTAAGACTAATATAAGAATTTAACTTGAGTACAGAGAGAGAAGGCAAAGGTTTGACTTTTTCAAGAAATCATTCGTTAAATTAACTTTAAATATACCAAAACAGAAACATTACTCAGATTTACTGCTGCCTAGTACTATGATTTGCTTTTTATACATAAAATTGATGTTTGTTTCTAGCAATTTCTCCATGCATCTTCATTAAAAAGATATCTCTCCCCTCTAATAAGGTTAAAATATTTATTAATACTGTAAAATCATATATCTTTGGACAAAGGTGACAGTTTACTAAGGCTTTTCTGCCTCCATGAGGTAATGGTTCTGGCAGCAGCAGAGCTACAGGGGAGGCTCCTATGAGAAGAGGTGAAGGGCTGCCCCAAACTGGACAGACCCAGTTCCAGCTGGTTGCACTTGGTTCCAAGTGGACCCACTGTGGGGCACAGCTGAGACCTTCAGTGAAAGATGGTGGGAGACATATTTAAGAAAGGGTAAAACCGCATAGCAGCTGTGAGGGTGAGGAATGAGAAAAAAACTCCAATAGAAATAAATAGAATAGAATAGAATTGAATTGAATTTGAGTAGTTCAGTTGGCAAGAACCTAAAAATTCCATCTAGTCCAACTGCTTCACCACTTCAGGACTGACCAAAAGTTAAAAGGGCTGTCAAGGTTTAGGGTCAGGGTTGTCCACCAAATCTATAACAGACACTCTCACTCTCTGTTAACACCTCTCCGTGTCCAACAGAGAAGAGAAAGGGAATAAGGGAAAGAAAAATAAAACAACTTTAATGAAAAGAGTAATAATACAAAAATGGAATATATACAAATATATACAAAACCAATAACAAATCTAACCTGCCTCCCGATAGCTGTTACATCACCATCACCACTGATGCTGTGGAGCAGGCACTGGGAGAGTCCCAGACTGGACTCAGTGGCAGATGGGAACTGGCTTCAGGAGCTGGATTCAGGAACTGGATTCAGGAACACTTGGATTGGGATTGAAGGCAGAATGGACAAAGCCTTCCTCAGCAGTCAACCATTGAAGAAGAGGCTTAACCTCCATGTTCCCTCACCTGTATACTGAATATGACATACATGGGATGGAATCCATCATTGGTCAGTTTAGGGTCACCTGCACTGGACACTTCTCCCTGCAGATGCCACCTCTTACTGCACCCCGATGTGGGGAACAAGATTGAGCAGTGACCTTGGTCTACACAGAAGCAAGTGTAAGCAGGAGCCTTTCTGCCCAGCCCAGCCCTTGGCAGTGGTTCTAAACATGGAACGTTGTCACTGCTGGAAGCATAGACTGCCTGAGAAAATGTGCTGCTAACTTCAGAAAGTGCAGGGCCTGAGAAGAAACTGAACTGGAAAGTAAAATCACTGAACAAAATTAGTTCTGTTCTAAATCAAACCAGGACAAGGGCATTGTCTAAATGCTTCTTAAACACTGACAGACTTGGGACATTGACCACATCTCTAGGAACCACCCTCAATCAGAACTGAAAATTATATCCTAGGCTTATATCTTGGATTTTAAGTGTGGTTTTGTGTGATAATGTTACATCCTTATTTTGAAAAGCATGACTACTATTTTCTGTACACAATTTTGTTTATAGTTTGACTTCATGAAAAATGTGGTATAAAATATCTCTCCTGTGTCATTTGAAGTCTTTTTAAGAATGCTTTGGAAGATGATAATTAGGAGAATGTCAGCCCAATGATAAAAATGCTGATAAGCTGGCCTCATAACTTAGTAGTGTAAGAGCTGATACTCAAGGTATTTCTGAAATTCTTACCACTGACAGTATACATGCCACCTAAAGAAGGGTCAAGTGGAAAAGAGGCTTAAAAAAGATACTTCTTTCTTCAGATAATCTATGCACAGTTAAGCAGTTGCATTAGCACTTATGATGGTACTTAGATGTATTTTTCTTCCTTTTTATCACCACCAAGAAGACCACTATATTTTATCATGTAAATCCTTCTTCTCCAGATAGTTGGAATGGACCTACAATGATCATCTAGTCCAAATATATATTCTTGATATAATTTACAGTAGAAATGTTGCTTCTTAATCCTAGGTTCCACTTTGTATGCCCGAATTTCACTGAGGAATGTTAAACTCCCAAGTTTGAAAGAAAGGGTTAAGATATATCGATTATTTGCATTTGTGGAAAAGTGGTATTTTAGTATCTTCACTTTGTATCTATACCATAAAAGTAAAGTTTGATATAAATTGATCAGTATTTGTCACATTAAAGTTATGCGTTCCCCCTCCATCATATCCCCCCAAAAGCATGAAACTTGAAACAGATGTCCCAATTCTTTATTTTGAATCAGAACTTCTCACTTCTATCGACCATGTCAGCTTAGAAAGTTCCAACACAGGTTTTGCGTGGGCAGCTCTTTCATTTAGACATGTAACCACAATTCATGAAGCCAGTATTCTCATTTACTTAACAAAAGACACAGCCAAGAATCCATCAATACTCTATGTATGACAGGCAGCTTTGAGCCATCCCATGCTTAGATATTTGCTTTGACATTTCCTAATAAAAATCTTTCCTATGAAAACACCATGACATTTAAGAGGCCAAGGCTCAGAATTTTTTTGCCAGGCCATCAAAGCATTTTGCTGGAAGCATCATCCTAATCCCTGTCAAAAGTAAAAGATACTTTCTGGTCTCATCATCCTCCCACACTCAAAAATCTTTTGTTTGTACTCAAAAGACATTGCTGGTATACAGCAAGTCCAGGGCAGCAGCTGAGATTCAGTTCTATCATTTAACTTAAACCGACTCCTATATGGACTGAACTACAAAAAGTATTACTTCAGTTACATCTATGTTCTTTTTGTGGGGACAATCATAGTTCTCATCAGAGAGATAGGAATTTTTTCACTCTTATAATAGGCATAAGTTAATTAGTGACACCTTTTTAGCCCAAGTTCATATCACAAGCTTGTGGCTGTATAGAATAAAGAAGGTTGTCTTGCTTCATTCAAAACTAATAGATTTTCATTGGCTTGTTCCTTCTTTTTTAATCAAAAACTGTAGTACTTTAAAGTAAAAGAAATAGTGAAATTGTGAGAGGCCTTGCAGTTTGCTATCTGCCTTCAATTGGCACTTCTATAATTCTTTTAGGTCTCACTTCCAGGCATTCTTCCTGGAATTTCACAATGAGCTCTTTAGCCACATCATCACCACATGGTTACTGGGAGTCTTTGTGTAGGCTTCTTAGTTCAGTTTTGAAGAGTAGAAACAAAGTGAAAGTATGAGAGAACCAAATGTGTTTTAAATCCTTTGGGGAGTTTCAAGATGTGTTCATGCTACTTAGGGAACAGTGAGCTACTTTTATGTGCTGGCAAGTACCCACATTCTGCAGAGCAAAGAGGTGGATATTCATGCTTATAATCAGTTCTTACTGGCTTCTGCACAGACAGTAAAACACTTGCAATCCACCCGAACACAGATGTAATCAAAATGGGGATGCACTTGCAAAAAGTTAGGGAAATGTTGTGTTTCAATATTGAGAGTGGTGTAGGACAGTGGGACAGAATCAGCACTGAGCAGGAACATGAGAAAGAATTGCTTTTTTTTGTGCTAAGAAGAGTGTAAAAAAGAATGAAGCAGTTTAATAGAGAGAGGAGGAAAGAGCTAGAAATCACATTTGGAGGAAATGGAATATAAAAGCATACAAAATAGATGAGATAGAATGAGCAGCTCTTTCTCTTCTCTTGCTTCTCCAGCTGTCAAACCCTTTTTTTGCATCTCTTACTGACACATACAAAAAGCACTGCCTATGATCCTTTCTCCCCTCAGGACAAGAGCCTAGCTTTTGTCCGTGAAAATCTGATTGCTTTCTAAACCTTTTTCTTTCGTTATTGAACAAATAATGTCTTGAACTATTAAATGTCTGTAAAACCTTTCCCGAGTCTCTCTCTTGGGCATCTTCCTCTTTCAGAAAGACACTTCTTGTGTGCATACAAATTCATTTAACAGACTATCAGACCCAAGGCTATGCGATGCTTTTGTTTGGCCACTACCATTGCACCTGACACAGTGAAGACCTAATTTGGACGTTGATCTATTTACTGTTCAGAAAAAGTCATATCAGAGAAACATTTCTGCTGTAGTAAAGGTTTCCTTTCTGTTTAAAACCAGGCCATTCTGAGACCACTAAATGAAAAAAACTAATTTACTGCAGTCTGTTGGAGACAGGTTCCTGAGATACATTCCTTCTAAAAAAAAACATGACAATTCATAAAATCAAAGTTAAAAAAGCTTTGCACACTGAAATAATCTTGACCTCATACACCTTGAGTCTACTGACATTGCTTATGTTCCAGTTGTGAGTCAAAGTATCAAAATGCACATGTGAGCAGGGTTCTGCAGTGTAGGGGCTCAAGACAAGGAAGGGGAGCCAGCGGACAGAGAAGAAGTTACAAAGCAGATGCTATACCCACGGAAAGAGGACTCAGGAGAAAAGAGATAAAAATAATATTTGTATGAGACAACAATGAGAACATGAGAAAAATTATTATTGAACACAGATGGCAAAGACGGAAATTATTATTATGATAATCTAATCTGAACTCTTAAATAACAGAGGTTATAGGATTTACCACAATTAATTCCAGCGGAATTAAAAGAGTTGGCTGAGAATAATATACTGAGTTTTAATTGAAATTTCCAGGAAAAGCCAACCATCATTTCAACAAGGTACTCACTAGTTAATTATCTTCACTGTTAAAAATTGAAGCCTTATTCTATCACTCTAAATTTGTCTTGCTTCAGCTTCCAGCCATTGAATTTTGTTACACTTTTGTCTACTATATTAGAGAACCCTTGATCAAAGTTTTGTTTGCCAGGAGATACTTCCAGTATGCGAGACAGTCACTCACCCACACACGCAAACATGTACACCACCTCCATTAAATTTATCCCTTTTATCTCTTTGATAAGCAGATTAAAACCCTCAAGGGGGGCCTGTTTCCAAATCTTTTCATCATTCTCCTGGATTTTCTACAAACTTTCTCCAGTTTCAACTACCACCAAGAGCAATGCATTCCAGAAGTGTATGCACCTAAGCTAAAATGATATTGCTCCCTAATTTTACACATCTCTATACTTCTAACGCTCTTGTGGGAACTGACATTTAGCTTATTATCCACTATGAACATTTAAACTCATTTCAAGGTTGCTGTTTGCCAGGCTAAAATTTCCTAGCTTGTCAGCACAGTCTGCAAATCTCTGCCTTTAGCTGCGTTAAAGAACTGCACAGAAAAATCAAGGTTGCCCTCACATTTTGGGAGTGTGTGAGGACACTGAAGCACGTACTTCATTCCTAAAAATACCTTCATAATTCTTAATAATCATTCTTACTTTCTCTTTTTTGCCTGTAAGATCTTTCCCCACTACATGTGTAGAAAATCAATGGAAAAATCCTTCTGGAATTGGAAAAAAATACCAGCAAACCAGAATAGCATGCATTTCCTTCATCCCCATTACAAGGCCTCTTTCCATTATTATTCTTATCTTTATGAAAAAATCCCATTGTTCTGAGTTGTACCTATTTCTGTTTAATAGGTAGAGAACTGAAATGTGGCATAGATGCTGCAGTTACATGTCTGGAAAATAACAGTAGAGTGGATGTCAGGTTAAAGGCCACAGAAGGGCCCACAGATTCAACTGCAGTATTTAGTTCCTAAGACCTACTGGGGAATATTTTTTACCTTCTCTTTGAGACCTGTTTTGCTCTCATGCCTCCAAGAAATAATAAAATAATGGAGTTTTCTAACTATGCAGAATGGAAAAGCAGTATTTGAGTTACTTTTATAAGTTCAAAATCTTACGTACAAAAGGGGACAAAATATATACATGGGCTAAATGTTACTGTTAGTTCAATCTATTTTAACAGACTAACAGGACAGCTTATTTAATTAATACAGAAAAGTTTAATACTACAATTTAAATTGCTATATACACACATAAAAATAATAGAAAAACTTTGCTACTGTTTGCTTCTTTTTTTGTGGTATGGTGCTCACCCTTCCTGTGTCTCTTTGCATCCCAAGGCAAGAAGGTTTCATCCTTCTTAGAAAAAAGTGGGGAAGAATAGGTGTGGATAGCAACAAGTACACTGATGTCTTTGCTAAGAGCAGTATGATGATCACAACAGGGACTTCTTTCTCTCTGATCTTCAACTTGTGGCTACTTTTATATATTTTTTTTTTTTCCACAGCCCCTGATTCCCACTTAGGAGCTCTCATTTAAATCCAGAGTGGCACAGCTGCCTCCTGCAGCCCCATTATTTTTTTATTATTTTCCTATTGATATGCCTGTCATGAGAAGAACAGAGGCCTTGTCAAAGATGGAATGAAAAATAAGTGTGAGGTTATTATGTAATTGATACTTATTTACTTAATCATATCTACTCTATTCAGAGTACAGCTTTCACTGTGTAGCAGGCCTCAGTACCTATCACTTTTTTTCTATATACATAAATTATGTGTGTAATTCTGTACACAGATATGCAGAAACTCAGCACCTACAGAATTTCCATTCGATAACACAGAAAAGTTTTCTGATCACTGAGGATGTAAACAATTAAATGCCTTAGCAAGGATGTATAAACTCAGTTAGGAATTAGCAAAATCATTAACTTAAATGCCCATGTTACTGTATACTTCAAAAGAGAAATGTTATTGGCATCTTTCCTGTAAGTTAGGCATCAGTATTGCAGAAAAAAACAGCTGAGAAGAGACACAGTAAGCTTCAGTTAAATGAGGCAGCTTAAATTTGTCGAGTGAAGCATCAAAAAAAAAAAAAATAAAATCAAACCAGTAAAATTAACAACCTTTAATTTACTTGATTAGGTGACGAAGCATTTGCCTAACCAACTTCTCCAGAATACTGGTCCTTATTTTAAAGAAAGACATAATTCTTTTGTTAAAAGTAAAACTTCCTATAATGTAATAACTTTTTATCCATATATTGGTTTTGTAAATAAATATCTTAGATATGCAGGCTGTTCCCATCTGAAACTTGCAGGAGGGCATGTGTGTCCTCAGATCTGTGTACTATTCCAGCTGTATTTGTTGATCCAGTAAAAGATGCTATCTCTTCCTGTGGAGCTTATCTTGTTTATGTTCTTAAAATGCCTTGGCTACTATAAAACTACCATTAAATTATGATGGATACTTTCACTGTTCTTGTTGGTGTCCTTATTTTGTTTTTTCTTTTAAAGAAAAGGGTAAAGAACTTCAGATCCTGAACCAAGAACTTCAGGCAGCCAATGCAACGTATTAACTGAGGGTGCAGTCTCTGATTAATTTCAGCTAATGTGAATTTATCCACAATTATATACCAAATTCTGCCTGTGGTGGGTTAGCCCACCCCACATATAGAGGAATTAGAAGAAAAGGGCTGTTCCTTCAGAGCCTGCTGAAGCAGTGTCTCTTTCCAGAGAATGTAGTTCAATAAGTGATAGGAAGGAGACTGTGTCTCTGTATTTAGTCATGAGGAGGTATAGCTGAGGATAGAGAAACTTAGATGCGAGTCCTCACTCACAAAATGCCTGTAGATTTTATCCAGTATCTATGTACAGTCTTAAAAGCACATGTACATTCCCCATTTGTCAGATAATTTTTTAACCACTGAATAAAAGAAAGATGTTTTTCCTGGGCTCTAGCTTCTCCCCTCATTGCCTTCTCCTAACAGAACCAGCTAGAGCAGGAAATAGCTAACTAATGGGATGGTACTGCCCACAAAACTACATCTGAGCTGTTTTCTGGTAACTTTTCTTGCATTTATAAGTAAGCCTTAATTTTTGGCATTTGCAATGATTCTGTTCACAAAATAAAACTTTGAATTTGATACTTTATAATTCCTTCAGTGTGAGATTTCACCTTGAAGATCTTAAGTAGCTCACTCACATCTTAGAAACTACTTTTTTTCCTTATGTCTGTTTTAACAGCTGAGCTTGTCCAAGTCAACTCTGCTAACACCCTCAGACATCACAAAAGAACTGGAGAAAATTACTTTTCTGTATGAGGTCACAAATTTCCTAAACCACAGGCTGACTTTCAGACAGGAGAGCATCATGTAAAGCAGAGAGTGTTTAATGCATCTCCTTCACTGTGACTTTTATGTGCATGTTCTCCCTCCCCTTCTACTTGTGATTCTGCGACATTTTTCTGGCAACGGCAGCGAGAGAAACAAATATAAAAGTATTTGTGTATTTTTAGTTGTCTAGAATGTAATGATTGTGCTGTCACTTTTGCTCCTCGTTTTGTCTCCCACGCCCATCTGTTCTGCTCCTCTGCTGCATCCTCTACGTGCTTCTTTGCCACCTGATTCTCTCACCACGTCTTCCCTTCAGTAAACCAGGAGTAAGGGGGAGATGCTGCCATCTGACCTGTGATTTCTCCACAGACCACTATCAAATAGGACACAGGACACGACCCAAGTACTGTAGCTCTTCTATCTCTTATTCTACAGTTATTTCAGTTTACTCGTCTGCACTTACAGTATTTAGCAGAGTATTAATTCACCTTCAGACAGATACACTTCCTTTGTAAATCTCTGTCATGCTGATAATCTGTTAAGTTGTTTATGTCCACTTCATTCATTCATCCATGAACATCACCAAAGTCTCATGCCTCACTTTGATAGGAGATTCCAGACCAGAGGAAAGTAATTAATTGTTAATGTGTTGTGAATTTTCTTTTGTGTTGTCCATGAATTTTGGTTGGAGTCCTGAACCAAGGCTATCAACCCAATTGTTCTGAGAATACTTGACTTTCAGATATCCCTATTCCTTAAATATCAGTGACAGTCTATTCCACATTCCCACATCTCATATTAGTTTACACATGTATATGATCACCTTGAGTATCCAAAACAACCTGTGTCATAAATGAGTGCTCAAATGAAGAGCAGATCTCTGATTCTTCTGTCGCCCATGAGCATGCTATAACTGCAACC
>JANHFX010001313.1:98876-145256 GCA_027560015.1 Chloroceryle amazona
GTGTCATAAATGAGTGCTCAAATGAAGAGCAGATCTCTGATTCTTCTGTCGCCCATGAGCATGCTATAACTGCAACCTTTATTGTTGAATAAAGAAAAGTCACTTTGAAGTCACTTTGAGTTTGTTATTATTATTTTTGTTGTTCTCAAACAATTTCTAGTAGCATGGCATAAACTGTGTTTATTGATATTTCAGTGTTTTGTTTTCTCTGGCAGATAAATGAATAATCTTTCCAAATAGATTGCCTATGATTACGGTATGCATTTTTTTAAAGCATTTTTCAAAAAAAGCTCTGGCACTTTAAAATTTGTTACTTATCATGTTGGTTTGTAAAATTTAAAAAAGTTTTAGCTCTACCTAAATAAATTCAGACATCTTTTGAATCGGTATTCTCATAGTTGTAAGGATTTCAATGCCTCCACCAGGTTTTCCATGATTTGCACTGAGAAAGAGAAATTGAAATTTTTGCTTTTGTTTACAGCAAAGGATATGCACAAACTGGAAGAACATTGGCATATCATCAAGTGTTTTGTGAACAAAGTACTATTTTGTTTGCAACTTGGTGCATTCTTTTTTCCCCTATCTTCTTCAAGCGACCAAAAAAAAAAACTTTAGACCCCTTCAGTTCTTTCAGTTTTGAGTTATGCTGGAGTAGCAATATACTGGTGATGTTTACTTGGACAATAATTAGGCATTTGATGTGACAATCTGTCCTGGTTTCAGCTGAGATAGAGTTAATTTTCTTCCAAGTAGCTGGTACAGTGCTGTGTTTTGGATTTAGTATGAAAATAATGTCAGTAACACAATGATGCTTTAGTTGTTGCTAAGAAGCATTTCTCCTAAATTAAGGATTTTTCAGTTTCCCATGATCTGCCAGTGAGGATGTGCACAAGAAGCTGGCTGGAAGCATGGCCAAGACAGATGACCTGAACTAGCCAAAGGGATATTCCATACCATGGAATGTCATGCTCAGCGCATAACTGGGGGGGAGTTGGCCAGGGGGTTCTTGTTACTGCTCAGGCATCAGTCAATGGGTGGTGAGCAATTGCATTGTGCATCACTTGTCTTTTCCTGGGTTTTATTTCTCTCTCTTTCATTTGTTGTGTTCTTTTTCATTGTAATTCTTATGGTTATTATTATAGTTTAGTTTGGATTAGTTGGTAAGCCACTCTTATCTCAAGCCAAGAGTTTTACTTTTTTGGGTTTTTTTATACTCCTCCCTATCCCACTGAGAGCAGGGAAGAGTGAGCAAACAGCTGCGTGGTGCTTAGTTACTGGCTGGAGTTAAACCACGACACAATCACTCAAATGTTCTCTGTGTCTTAGACAAAAATTTATTTAGCAATTTCTAATGATTAGATTTAATGCTCTGGGTGTTGAAATGATAGCACTGAATATTTCAGGCAAGAAGAGGGGAAAGAAGGATGGAAAGATGACCTTATTCATGCAGAAAGAGCAATAGCAGATATTACAGACTCATTTCTCTTTCTGCTGAGAAGCCACACTGTATAAGTGATAAACACTCCTCAAACTGCTTTGCCTATTTAGGTGTGTGCACAAATGAGTGCATGTGTTGCAGCATACACATATATAAGTTGCTGTAGCAAAAAATGTCATTCCAAATAAGTCTGCCCATTTTGTTCCATACTATCTGCATTTCCAATAGAAGCCTCTCAGAATATTTTTGTGTAGCTAATTTGGAAGACTGGTTTACTTTTTCACACTGAGTTATCTGTGCAGTGTGTTATATGCTGACCTTTCTCTTTTGAAGTCTGATGCTACTGTTTTAGCATAGATAAGGGAAAAACACATCCTATTAATCCTGCAGAAATATCTGCACCAGGATCACTATGATGATAGGTAAGGGCATACAACAACTTCTTCAAAACAGTACCGCTAATTTGGTTTCTATTGCAGAAAGGTCTTTCTTGAATCTAGAGAACTCTGCCTCGTAGAATGAGCTGGTGTATAATTGTAGTGCCATGGCTTCATTCTCCTTTGATTTTCTTTTTCCAAAGAAAACCAGCAAATTCATCTTGCTATCATTATTCATCAATTATACTACATGTTTACCGCTTCCATCGTACTCAAATACAAGTATTATTGTGCTGGGTGTTTGAGTACAGGACTATGTCCTTAAAATAAAACGGAAAGAAACAAAACCAAACCAAACCAAAGAACAAAACCAAAACAACAAAAAAACCTAAAACAAAACAAACAAAACAAAAACCCACCACAAAACCCACAAAGAGATACAGTATCAATTTGATACAACAAAAGGACAATAGGAACAATAAAAGGGTTATGGATCTTCAGCTGAAGTTATGAGTTTCTCCTTTACCCTTGTGTCTTTTTGCAGATAATAGGTTTTTAAGAACTCCAGTTTTTTAGTTATAGTTCCTAGGATATGTGTTCAGCAGGCCACAATGCTCAAGGCTAAACTTAACTGGAGTAAATATATTAAAATAAAAGCAGTGCACTTTAAAAGGATGTATTATGTGCAGTATTTAACAGGAAAATGGTTTATCTTTAAAACTGTATAAAACGTTACAAACATAAAAGTTTAAAGTTGTTTATGTGAGTATACTTGCAACTCAGCCAACAGGCTGAAGGTCTGAAGGACCTGAGTATATCAAAGGAGTTTATTTACCAAGAGGAGAATATCGTTAGAATCAGAACTGACCACAGCATTTCATTGATTTCCATAAGATTGTGCATGCACAAATTACTAGCTGAGTGTACGGCTGAGTGGCAGGTGGCTCTGCTTCAGCAAAATGAAGGGCTGTGTGTCTGAAAATTTGCTCATGTGTTTTTAAGGGATTGTGTTTACTCATTTGTTTTTTTCAATCAGCTGAAGCTATGAGAAAGAAAAAAAAATATGCGGTATAATTACATTTCAGGTCCATATTTCAGCAACAGATAAGGATATGTGTATGTTTTTTTCACTATATTTAGTGTTTCAGCTCAGCTTTGGCTGGCCTTGGGGAGTAAGAAAGAGGATCTGGTTTTGACAGTTTGATTAGTGTGCTCTTTTGTTGTGCTCTGTTTGCTTGCATATTTAAACTTGAAGCCTAAGTGATTGACAAAGTGAAAGGGATCTAAGATCCAGTTACAAAAGAAACTATTTAAAGCAGAAATTATTAGCAAATGCAGCTTTTAAAATATGTTTTGGAAGCTAGAAGAAAAATAACCAATTCTTTTGGCTATCATTTACTTGTATTTTTCCCAGCAACTTGGTAACACAGAGTATTTATTTATTTAGTAGTGGTGGTCTTTAATACTTACTTTGATCAACTTTCTGAAACAGTTTTAGAGAGAGAGTTGTAAACTATATTCGTAATAGAATGGAAATTATGGAATTAAGAATAGAACAGCCTTTAACAAATCTTCAGGCTATCAAGACTATAGGGAGCCGTGTTACTTCACTTGTTTTAAAATATATTAATCCTATCGATTTTGGTCTGGATGACTCAATCAGATCACTAGATTGACTTTATTAAGTAATTTTCATATGAAACATAAGAACAGATGAATTTATTTTTCATATGGATTGTCAGTGTCCCCTTTTAAGACTGTTATGGTGAAGTTTACCAGAGGATTCTTGTAATTAAGGAATGCACTTTTCCTAGGCACTAGAGTTAGCAACTTATTGTTCTACTCAAAGTGGTTTTCATGAATATTCATAGCCTCACAGAGTGGACAAAGACAGTTTTACTTCTAGTAATTCCTCGTAATGTTTATTTGGGAAGTCAGGATAATGATCCAAGCCCAGAGGCTTCTGCATTGGATCTAAAGGCACAAGTGTCATAGAAGAGATTCCAGTCGAAGAGTTGGGCTACTGGGGGGAATGAGTCGTCAATTACACAGAGACAATTACTTTCTGCAAGTAATATTTATGGAAGTTTGTGTGATAAAAGGTACACTTTCTTGTATTTGTGTGAGTATAGGTATAATCTCATAGGAAAAATAAATTCTATAGGGAATGTTTCAGGGGCTTATAAAGGCCATGTGAAAATGAGTTTTGAATAATCTGAACTTGCTTCAGTTCTGCTATCATAAGAGTGCTTGGGCAGAGAGCCAAAGGTCACTGTTATCTACCACCACTGGAACCACCTACTGAAGAGAAAGCTCTTCTAATGCAGAAGGTTCCACCTTGCCCTCATCGGGATAAAGCAAGTACATCTGACCTAAAAGTAGCCTTCATTTTATTTTATCTCCATCACAGAGGAAACTTTGCTTCCTGTACCTTCTTGCTTTAGAAACCTATCAGATGATAATATCACCACAACTTAAACTCCAGGTTAAGAGGCCATTCTTTGTATAGCACCTGAAGTGCAAAAGATTTTCTTTCTAAAGGAATAGGGACATGAAGAAAGACAGACAGCTGAAGTGTGTGACACTGACCCAGCTGTCTAATACATGCACCCTGAATCCCGAGTGTGGAAAATCTACCATGGTGGGAAACTACTGCAAGCTGCAAAAAGCAGCAATTTTCTGCTTCACAATACACTAAAAGTAGGCTGAAGATAGTTGGTAAATGTCTTCTTGTTAAAATAATGAATGCCAACATAAAATTTACAGCAAAATGGATAACCTGATTTGTGCAGCCAGCCTGTGTATTAGGTCCAGGAATGGCTACATAAGAGGGATGGTGTTTTCTCTGTTTGCATTTTTTGCCCATTTCCTTTCAGAATTGAGACTTGTGTGAACCTATACTGAGTGAATACATTTATGTGAGTCCTTCTAGAAGATTTTAAACCAGTTAGCCAGATTCACCCACATTTTGCAGAGGCAGTGGATATATCATTGATAACTCACTGCTAGCAATAGTGTAGATACTGACAACTAGCATAGTGGAAAGACTCTATTGGTGCTCATATTAAGGAAAACATAGAGTGTGAATTCAACCTTGATTAGATTTACACTTGAGAGAAGAGTTATAACTGCATCTAAGTGAGATAAAACTTCAGTTGGCATTTGTTTCTTGTTAAACAAAACCAAACCCCACTCTAATAGAGATATTCACAGGAAACCCACTTTGTTCTTTTGATCACAGAACTTCTTCTATCACACTTCGCACTGATAAAGTTACAGTACTTTAAGGAGTAAATCAGTTTCACTACCTTCCGTTTTGCAAAAATAGAATCTGAAATGTAGAGTTTTCCCATCGTGCAACGGAGAGAAGTAGAAATTACATCTCTCATACTGCAGATTAGAAACATGCCTATTAGATTTGGCAGCAGTTCTTTAGGTCTCCTTAGAATTCCCAGTTTGGATTAAAATAAGAGTTTAAGCTGTCAGGTTTGTCTAACTATGTGCTAGCTATATAGAATGAACATATACCTGTAGCACGGCCATGGGAGTAAGATGACTGAATGGGTAGACAGGCAGCCCTTCTCCTTGGATCTGAACTTGGAGGATGATGTCTTTGTATGGCTGACCAAAGCCAATTCCCAATGAGCTCTGTCTTCCAGTCATGACAATTCACAGAGCCTCTGGGTCTTGGAGGTGGCATTAGGACAAAACAATGCTGCAGCAGTATAACTACAGTCAAATAAACAGTGGATTTATCTCCAGAGATCGAAAGAGAATTCATTTGTGGTTTTTTGCCTTTTTTTCCACTTTGAGCTGTGAATTCTAAACAGCAACAGGAGTAGAGAGGTACTTCACTCTTTCGTTTCTCACAGTTTCACACTTGGAGGATACTATGACAAGTTTGTACTTCGGCATGAAAGTGTCAGGATCACAAAATTTACTATAAATATCTAGTAAATATATTTTGTAAGAAACTCTTTGCAGTAAATGCATGGGGGGCGGGGGGGAGAGATAAAGTCTGCTGTGATTTTTAGGAGTTTATTTTCCCTGCTATTTTCACAGGCGTGCATTTGAAAGTTCAAACTGCCACTGAATGTATCCAAACTGTCAATGCACATGTCTAACATTACACAGCTCAAACTTCATAATCTCGGGTAACTTGGGGCTCTAATTATACACTGACCTAAATTTTTAAAAGTGATTTTAGATGTTTCTCTTGGGATGCACAATTTGAGGCTGTTTAAAGAGACCAAATCTTTATAGCTTCAAAATGTGTTTCATATGTAAATATCTGGACCTTTTTAAGAAAAGAAAAATCAGGAAGATTACAGACATACTCAGGCCTGGCATCCTGAAATTTGTACTGGCTGGAAGTCATCCCTAATTTCTTATAAATGTCAGTTGGGGCAAACTGCTAGAGGAAGACTGTCACCAAAGGCAGTAATTGGGCTGCACTGCCAAAGGCACAAAAGCATCCATGATTGGAAGGTGCTGAGAGTTATATAACCTAGGAGGTATACACTGCTTTATAGTTCCAGCTGAAGGAGTTTTACAGATCTGGGTAGGGACAAGTAATCTGACAAACTCCAAAATAATGCTGATTAAATATCTCACAAAACCTGTAAACTCCAGCCCAAAGTCCTTCATTTGGGGTTTTTGTCTCCTGGGAAAATTGTACTTATTCCTTCCTGCACTGAGTGTATGTTTAATTTTAGTAAAAGATGTTTCTCAAAACTGTGTTATTGTCTGTTTGGATTTCACAGAAACAGATTGAGCTACAATGTAAAACCAAACAAATCAAACACCTTTGGCCTGAAAAAGGACAGAGATTTATACCCTAACAGAACTTGAAAAACAATAAAAGTAACTGAGGAAGAGACTAGTTATGATGAAAAATGAAATTAAGACAGTCAGCCTATGCTTTTTAAATACCCAGTTTTTACTTTTCCATTAACAAAAAAAATAAAATAATAATTTTATCAGTAACTGCACTGCCTTATGCAGCAGATAAATTAAATGGTGCATGTTAGCCAGTATTATTTGTTCAAATACATATCTTCAATATGCTATTTGATCTTGGTATAATGTAATCGCCTTTGATTACAGATATTGTTATCATCTGTTATGCTTCTAATTAATTAATCATCATTAAATTCATTTCCTATTGTAATACATCAGATGCTATCATGTGATACCTTGTAGTGCCATTTTCTATTAAATGGATTTGGTGTTGTGAGCTGAAATTTATCCTTTAAGGATCCCACCATTCACAGTTATCTCTAAAGAGTTTAATTCTCTGCAGAATTCTGCTCCAGATAATTCAATATGCTCTACTTCACGTTTGTGACATTAATTATTGCATATGAAAGATTTTTTAATTCATTTTGCCTATAACGCTTTTGCTGTCAGCAATGGATGCCTTAATGGGTTTAGTACAGACTGGGTCCTCCTTACGTGTATTCACAGCAACAACTGTAGCCAAGCCAAAATGCCTCAGTCAGCTTAAAGGACCTCAAGAATGTTACATTTACTGACAGGAGTGTTTGTGAGCTCTAAGATTCAGCCAACACTAACTGTAATATAGACTCTTAACAATGTATTTTTATTGATTTCTTATTTTCTCCTTCATATTTTTAACTTTTTAGGTTAACACAAATCCTCCATATTCCTGTATTGCACCTTTATGTAATAAGATTAATATTCATCTGGTTATATTTTACAGATGTCTCTGCCTCCATCAGTAACACAGAGCTGGAGTTTTGGTTTTGTTTTTTGTTTGTTTGTTTGTGTCGATATCTCCCAAACACACTCAGAATGAACTCTCCTGTTCTTTAATATTATACAGCATCATATGACTGCTCACATGACCATATCTATGCAGGACAAACTAAACTTCTTGCTATTATATAATATTTATTATTCAGTGTAACACGATCAATCAAACATCAGTTTCTTTAATTCTATATATGAACTATATTACATTTTATTAAAACAGATAATAGCTTCAATGTACTTACATCTCTTAATAGATTTAAAATAAATAATTTCAGAGAAAATATGATACTCTGGTCAATGCTGAAACATGCTTCTTTTAAAGCATGTGCTTATGTCCTCTGAAGCCACTGCAATGTCTGCTTTGGTCAAGCTCCGTTGATATAGGATAACAACAACCCTGATCTACTCAAACATAAAGCTTGTTGAAATAGTTATTTTTTTTACTAAATTTTGATTCAACCTCAATAAAAACTGCACATGCCTAGATATAATTCAGAGGACTGATTTGGTGTATTTACAGAATCACTGGAGTTGGATGGGACCTCTGGAGATAAACTAGTCCAACCCCCCACCAAAGCAGGTTTGCCTAGAGCACATTACACAGGATGTCATCCAGGCATGTTTTGAATCTCTCCAGAGAAGAAGACTCCATAACCTCCCTGGGCAGCCTGGCCAGGGCTTAATCACCCTCACAGGAAAGATTTTCCTCATATTTAGAAGGAACCTCCTGTGTTCCAGCTTGTGCCTATCAAGGTTGATGGACATCCACTGCCCTCCCCTCATCTTGCCAGACAGTTACAACATCACAGAAGGCTATCAGATTGGTCAAGCATGAGTTCCCACTGGTGAAGAATCCATGTTGACCTTTCTTTTCTTCCATAGGTTTTGAGATGACATCAAGAACAATTTGTTCCATCACCTTTCCAGGGACAGAGGTGAGACTAACCAGTCTGTAGTCTCCTGGGTCATTCTTCTTGTCCTGGAGTGACATTGGCCTTCCTCCAGTCCTTAGGCACCTCTCCATTTCTCCATGACCTTTCAAAGCTGATGGGAGAGTGGGACAGCAATAACACCAGCCAGCTCTCTAAGCACTCATGGGTGCAGCCCCCAGTCAGGGCCCATGGACTTATGGATGTTCAGTTTAGCTAAGTTGTCTCTAACTTGCTCCTCCTCTACCAAGTTCAAGTGTCCCTCTGTCCAGACCTTTTCTCTTACCTCTAGGGTTCAGGATTCACAAGAGTGGTGAAAACTGAAGCAAAGGCGGCATTCAGTAACTCCACCTTCTCTATATCTTCTGCCACCTGCACCCCTGGGGCTTAATAGTCCTTGATTCTGCTCAGCTTGTGGTTAGCTGTGTCATTCATGCCCACATGAAAGAGTAACAGGGGATAGTCTGTGCTTTGATCAGTTGTGGTACCCTTTCAGTAATGTCTCTGATCTTAGATCCTGGGGGGCAGCAGACCCCTCAGGACTCTGTCGGGTCAGCAGATAGTTAAAATTTCTTATGTGTTTATGGTTGTAATTGTAGAAGATGGAGACTGAAGGGGAGTCCTGCTTTTGTGGGTCACCGGTGTCCACAGTGCCTCATTTGTGGTGGTGTCCTCCACAGGAAGGTGCTTGTGAAACCCCCTGTCTATCTCTATCTCAGCTCTACCGATATTGTGCAGCCTTTCAACAGTTTTTTGTGACTCTGCCACTTGACCTAACAGGTCACCAGCCTGTGTACACACTGATCAGGGACTCCTCTTTCCACAGGAGCAGGGTTTGGACATCCC
Organism: Chloroceryle amazona; assembly: GCA_027560015.1. Taxonomy (NCBI): domain Eukaryota; kingdom Metazoa; phylum Chordata; class Aves; order Coraciiformes; family Cerylidae; genus Chloroceryle; species Chloroceryle amazona. The sequence continues at coordinate 108,242 of JANHFX010001313.1, forward strand.
TGCAGCTACTGCCTGGGTTGAGGTCTCCTTTAGTACCAGTTCTACCTGGGTGGATCCAACAGACACCCTTGGGGCTTTCTCAGGAGCAGTGATTTAGTCCTGAGGCCAGTCCCCACCATTTCGGAAGATTGGTAACTGGTAATTTTGCTACAAATTAGTAGTGTGCATATAATTTATCACTATTAGTTATTTCTATTTCAGCAATGATATATTTGTGTTTCTTTACTTACACACTTAGAACGTGTAGCTATAGGATGCTGTTATCTGGACACTTTAGTATGGCTGCTTCCCGGCAGGGGACATTTTTAAAATCTCAGAGATACTCTCATATCATCACTAAAATCCTTGGAAACTAGTAAACTTAATTCTTTGTCCATGGAGTACTTTATTTTTACTGATAAGCTATCTAAAAGCTAATCTGTTATTTCACATGTGCAGTAGACTATGTTTCCCAAACATATGCAAAACTTCCAGATAATGTGTTTTTAATACTTGTGATTATCAATCCTCCCATTCATAACTGTGCATAATTCCCAAGGACAATAAAGGGTACTGAATATGTGCTTACCAAAGGGACATAAAGAAATGCTCAATTATTGTCCTGAGCTTTAAGAAATAGTGGTGTCTTGAATCTTCTGTTACTGTAAAAGCTTAATACACAAATTCAGTTTCAACAAGTGGACACAAAATACAGGGTTTTCATTTACAGTCTGGCTAAATTTACACAACTGTGGCTATGAAAAAAAAAAAGATCACTACAAGTAATCAAAGATATAACTCTTAATCTCCCAAGCAGGTGGAAATGATTTAAGTATAAATGATAGTGACACTGATGGGTTTATGGAGCTGTAGATCCACATACAAGTACTAATACTTCAGCATCATTTGGTTCTTACCAGCCAAGTATTGAGTGTTGAACCTGGGCTATTCTGGGGAACTGTGATGAATGTCAAGGACTTGGGGGTACTCACGTATGAAAAACTGAATGTGAGCCAGCAATGTGCACTTGCAGCCCAGAAACCAAATCACATCCTGCCCGCACCTAGAGAAGTGTGACTAGCAGGTCAAGGGAGGTGATTTTGCCCCTCTACTCTGCTGTGGTGAGACCCCACCTGGACTGCTGCATACAGACCTGGAGCCACCAGCATAAGATGGACATGCTCAAGCAGGTCCAGTGGAGGGCCACAAAGATGATGAGGGGGCTGGAATACCTCTCTATTGAGGACAGGCTGAAAGAGTTGGGGTCGCTCATCCTGGAGGAGAGAAGGTTCTGCGGAGACCCTTGTGGAGGCCTTTCAGAGCTTAAAGTGGGCCTACAGGAAGGATGGGGAGAACCTCTGTATCAGGGACTGTAGTGATAAGCCAAGGGTTAACAGTTCTAACCTGAAACTGGGTAGATTTAGATTAAACATAAGGAAGAAATGCTTTACCATGAGAGTGGTGAGACACTGGAACAGGTTGCCTGGAGAAGTGGGTGCCCCTTCCCCATAAATGTTCAAGGCTGGGTTGGACAGGGCTTTGAGCAGCCTGATCTAGTGGGAGGTGTCCCTGCCCATGGCAGGGGAGTTGGAACAAGGTGATCATTGAGGTCCCTTCCAACCCAAATCATTCTATGGTTCTATAAATCATAGCGAAACATTAGGTGCCAGAAAAAAAATCAACAGACACAGAGCTAGTACAACAACAATATGATCTTCCATCCTCTGCTGTTAACTCCCAGGGTGTTTCTTTTCTTTCATTTAGCTGTTAAGTTTAGCATATATTGACTCCAGAGTTTTACTGTATTTAAGGCTGGTGGCTGTTGTTCTGGTTCTGATAAAAGCTATACTGTACTGCGACCAAACCAGAGTAGGTAAGTGTGCCCATCTTCTGCTCCTTACTTGAGTGGAAAAGGACACGGGGATGCAGTATGGAGGCATTCATCTATTTTTGGCATAATTCTTTAACATTTCAGGAAGCTAAGGAATGGGGATCTGCTAAGATCTACTAGTTTGAGCCAAGACCTGTTGGTCAAGAAACATGCTCTGAATACAGAAAACTAGTAAAATAGTTGGCAACTGCAAAATATTCTTTATTACTGTATTAATCATTTGGCTTAAACCAAGGAGGCATGTGTGTTGCAGTAATCTCAGCCATAGAGAAAAAAATAATTACTACATTAGAGAGCTTCTCTTCAGCTGAGCCACATGTTGTAGCTGTCCACTGGCTGTGAACAGACTAAAAATTATGGGCAGGTTTTGGGCTCAGAAAGCAGAGAACAGTTATTCTAGCTCTCCATTTCTAACACCAGTGGTGACAAGGTATGTTTTATTCAGGAGGCACATTAACTACCATTCTGCCAACCTTGCACTGTCCCTGTGAACACAAGCACCATCATTTCTGCACCTCCTCTTCCAGAGCAACCCAGCTGGAGTCAGATGAAGGCTGGAAAGTGGAATCAGCCATTTGGAGCAGAGGAACTGGAAAGAAGAGGAAATTAATGAGTTTCAGCCACAAAATGGTAGGAAAATACCAAACTGCAATGTCTTACCGTGAAGAGCAGGACTTGTCCACACAGGATGTTTTTTAAATAAGCTTTCAATAAACTTTTAAAGCTGATCAGTTAACAGAAGCAAAGTGAAGCAAATATTCTTGTTCAAAATGAAAGATGATTAATACAGTTTAGTTTTATTTACTGAATGCATGAATTTACACATTAATGCATTGGCATCTTCTGTTCCCCAAACATACCTTTCTGGGGCTTCAGTGATAAGCATTTTTTTTATTGGCTATGGCTCTTGTCTCTATTAGTAGGTCTTTGTTTCAAGTACTAACCCACAGCCAGAGCTCATGGGATCTTTTTCTGGGATGGGAACCAAAATTAGTTGCTCCTCCTATAAACAAAGAATTAACATATACTTGCAGTCTGAAATAATCCCATCAAGGAACAAAATCCTTTAGGAAAGACCTGTGCAGGTATATGAAGTGACACAGGCCCTCAAAAGGCTGCAATAAATCTGATAACAAAATGACTGCAGAGTCTTCTCCCAGATACCATTCTTCATCCTTTATAGGAGCAATAAACAATTACACAGGTCCCTAGCTAAATACGTTACAAAAATATTACGGAAAAGTAATGCAACCAAGTTAACAGTTCATCTCAGAGAAGCTCACCCTCTTAAAAAATAAAATATTTTATGAATACATTTAGTTTTCAAATGTCTTGATAATACAAACAGGTTTAATAATGAAATGAATGGTGTCTCATGTCCCAATAATATCTCTAACTTTTTATCATTAATCTAGAGCCTGGGATTTATGATGTCTTTCTTAATCTTCCCTCTGGGATCAAACTTACCACATGCTGTAGGTTGTGGATAAAGTAGGTCTTTTACTTATTTTTCTATATATGCTATTTCTTTCCTCTAAACCTAAAATCATACTCACCTGATGAAAAAAAAACCTGAAGTAAGTATTTAGTTGAAAACCATATTTAGCCTACCAAAACCATCTAACATTTTTAGCAAAGATTTTGGCATTTGTAGAGTGTTGGAAGTTGGGACAAGACCTGAACAAGGTGTTGTAGACGAGGGAGTCTAATGCTCCTCGGATATAAGATCTGCAAACAATGTTTCATGCTTTTCACACAATAGATTCATGAAGCAATCATGCCCACCCAAGAACAGCTTCTGGATTTCATCTCTGCCAAGCAAGATCCCTCCCATCACTCTATTCTTGGTATAGCCAGCTCCACATTTTAAAAAGCTTAATTTTACCCTGGATTAGTCGTGGTCTCTACTGAACAAATGTGTCATCATATAATACACTCAAAACTCAGGAAAACGCTTTGTTGACCACAAATTTTTTATTAACATTTAGTCTGTATTCTGTACATTTCTGCTGTGGAGAGAAGTCCCTGAAGACTAACATTTTTTAAAGTGCTTTGGCATTTATATTATTTTCCAAAGCAGTGAACTGTTTCTGAGTTGTTCGGACAGAGAATTTAATGTTTGCACCATAATGCAGATCCCGATGGCAAAACAGCAGTAGGCAAAATGACATCTAATTAATATTGCTTTTCCCCTAAAAAAACATTCATAATTCCTAGTTCTGCTGTTTTCCCAATCCTTGCTCATTTTTATTGTGTGTATTCAAAATTTCCTGCTATTGCCCTTTTGTTTAAAAAAAGTGCCTTCACAGTGTGTTTCATTGTGATTCTTTGTGATTAGTATCACAACTTTTGGCATAAAGAAGGGTTTATTGGATCAACTTAATGGTACAAAGCCTATACCATCCCTGATACATAGGAAGAAACACATATGGAAGAAGGTGAGAAAGTGAGTATGCACACAGTGACCTCCATGCTTTTTATGTATAGTCCTAGATTCTGGTAATCTGAAGTTTAGGAACTTTCAGAGCAACAAGTGGTATGTGAAACTTTCTTCTTAGTGCTTCTTATCTTCTATAGCCTACCTCTCTGACCTCCTTTTGCACCCATCCTCTGGTAATGAGTTCTGGGGTTTAATTATACGCAGTGTGGAATAGCACTTCTTTCGTTTTTACACCAGCTGGCTGATCTTTTCATTTTTTACTCTTGCGTTCTTTTCTTGTGAGAAGAAAAAGAATGAGGAGTGATTATTCACTCTTCCATATTGTTCATATTAATGAGCGTATTTATAGGAACGTGCATAATAATAAATGTTAATCATGCCTTCCCATTTTTTACAAACTGAAAAATATTAATCTGTTCAATCTCTCCTTTTGTAGAAGTAGCTTCACTCAGAAGTTGCTTCACTCCCAGAATCAAGGAGTTTTATCCAGTTACAGTTTTATTGTAATTGTCCTGTTCACTGTGTGGTTCAACTGAGCTTGATTCTGGATGAGCATTAGAAAAGGAGGGTAGAATTAGAACACGTGAAGTGTCAAAAACACAACTGTATCATAGATTACTTCAATGGCAACTGGGTTTTTGTGGTTGTATTTTCTTTCATCCTTTTCTTTGTATCCCTCCATCTTGCCAGAAAAAGAGACCATTTTCTTATTCAAAAGAAAAATGTCTTTTCATGTGACAAACAGACTTAAACTGAGTCCTGTTCAAAAACCAGCAAAATGAGGATGCACATTAGCTCCTCTTTCTCTCCCTTTTCCTATGCCTACTTACATTACAGTCTCATATAATTATAACAACAAAAATGCTAGCAACTTCCAACTGATTCCAGGCAAGTTTATTACAGTGTCAGGAACTATACTGATCCCAAGTTTTTCACAACATGATCCTTTCATTAGACTTATATACAGGGGATGGGTGGGAAGGATAAAAATTTTGCCAATAGGAAAATGAGCACCACTTTCCTTTTGCACATTACATGCCATCTTGTCATCTTCTATATTTCATTAAAGAAGAAAATGTGGTTGATCAGAATAATGGTTAAAAATACCTTTCAGAGTTCAGCCATTTACTTTTCCTGCTATTAATCCATCTTCCACTTCAGCTGCATCAGAGACTTTCCATACATTTATACATCATCCCTCCCCCTGTTCTTGAAGGAGTTTTTTAACCAAAATACCTACCACTACTACTGAGTATAGCTCTGCTGGTTTGGGGATATTCCTCAGTATCAATACTCCTCTATTCCATAACAGAATATTCCATTTTCAGTAAGCAGAGAGCACCTTGGAGGAACTATGGTCTCTTTGATCCATTACTTTATGCCTTTGAATATACGGCCCAGAGTTTATTAGCTTTTATCACCAGCCTATCACATCACAGAACATATCTAGTATGTTGCTCACTGACTCTCTTCCCATGTTACGGCTTCTGTGGATTTTCCCTCACACTGACTCATCCTGCTCTAACTTTAATGTATTAGTACGCCTTTTTCTGAGTAATGGCTTGTTTTGTTATTTCCTACCCACATTTCTCCCTAGGGCCTTTGTGTTATGCTTCTGTCCTCGCTAGTATTTGTGACTCTTCCTAATTTAGTATCATTTGTGCATTTCATTAACATGCTGTTTACTCTTTCTTCCAGATTGCTAATGAAGATGTTAAATAGGAACAATCCTGAAACTGCACCCTTCATTACCCTACTAGATATTTTTCCCCTAGTCACTATCATAATCTTTTGTTTATAGTCTTTCAGCCAGTTTTAACCCACATGCTCCTATAAAACCCTTTTCAATTCATTTTCCACTTACGACTGCAAAAACCACCGCAATGAAAATTTCAAGAACATACGGATACAACCTTGATCCTCTGAAAGTCAGGAGAATTGCTGGGAAAAAACACAGGTAACCAAGATTTTTTTTGTCTATCACCATTGCATGTCAAGGGAGAGAAGATTTGGGGAATCAAAATGATGATGGTGTTTGGAACTATATTTATTCTTCCCAGTCTTCTCACTTACTGTCGTATGTGCCTACACATGTGCAGTCACATTCAAAGACATGATTAATACATTTTCTGAATTGTACATTTACATCTTCAACAAAGTAGATAATCTTACATACTCACGTGTAGATACATAATAAAATGAATGCTTCCTATTTTAATTGTATTCATTATCATATACTATGGATTGGTGGCTAGATACCAATTTGTTAAAAATAGTATTTAGCTTTTTATTGCGAGGAAGCGTAGCAGGTGTTAAAAAAAAAATCCTGATTCTTTGTTAGCTAACACTTTGCCACTCAGAACCATATAAGCTGGGTGAGAGAAACAGATGTACTGTAGTTTGAAGCTTTCTGAGGGGAAGATTTTCACACAGACTTCAGTTCACATCCCAAAATGAAACAAACTTAATTGTGTTCACTGGGTCAAATTGTTCCCTTGTTTACAGTGAAGTACCTTCATTGATTTCAAGCTTGATGTTAGAGCAATGTTTAGGTTAGCATACAACTCTGGGATGCACAGGAACCTTTAAGAAAAAAGTACTGCAAATTTATAACAGACTTTAAAAGGAATTTATTTACTTTTTTTTAGTACAGTCTTTTGGCTTTAAATGATTGCTTCTGCACAGTTAAGCAGGCCATTTATTCAAATAAAAGAAAAAAAAAGTCCCTATTAAAAATGCTTTTTGGTGTTTCAAAAGGCCATATATTAGAGAGTTAATTGGTACAGCTTTTGTATTTTAAAATTGACTTCCCCCCACACACACCCCTTGATTTCTTTTTTCTTCTGGATACAAAAGAGTCATTCTCTCTTCATTCTGTTACAGTGTTTTTGTGATTGCAACAGTTCAGTTCACATAGACATAGAGGATCCCTCATGCAATCTTGGGAGGTGTGAATGCTTGCACGTTTCTTCAGGACCTTTACTAGTATTTCTTCATAGCATAACATTTCTAACAGGCTGTGATGTTGCCTTTCAGATCTTAGCCTATCTGCTGAAGCTGTCATGGCAGATGTGTGCTGCAGACATAGCCGAGCTAGTTTCACACTAGCTAGGTCAGCTGAAAATCTAGCTTTGAACGACAGAGAGGGACAGCATGAAGAGTGAAATGCTGCAGTTGCTGATGTCTGTGATAACACAGCTAACCAGGTGAGGGTACTCAGCTAATGAAAAGCTCTTGTATTTATGTATGGTGTTTTACAATCCCTGTGGGGTTATCTGAACCCTAGAGAGGAAATCGGGTTTCAGACAAAGTCGGTCTTTTAGCTAAATCATCTGGTAGATCCTAGTTTAATTTCTACCTTGGCCATTTATATCCGTGAGCAACTCACAGGAACAAAGTTGCTAATGTTTTGGGATGCCGTTCCTATTGCTTTCAGTGCAAGGGGGTGCTCCTGCGTAACTCTGAGCACATGCTTCTGCGCCTTTCCAGGCTGCAATCCAAATTGCATGGACATCAGGAATCCTAGGCTTGAGGAAGAGGCTCTGTTTCTCATGCACAAAATGAAGCTGAAAGTGCTTTCCTTCTCCTCTGTCTCGATTGTGTCACCTGTTTAGACTGTAAACTCCTTAGTGCAAAGACTCCACCCTACCCTGCACTGCTTGACTTCTACATTCTCAGGTCTCTTGCTGTTACCATGATAGAAATAAAGGAGAATGCTGAATTACTTTGGTGATCCTTCTTATCAGGTTATAGCATTTGAGTGGTAGAAACATGAGACTATAAATGAATTAAATACATATGTATTATTATATTTTTTAAAATATTATTACTATTATTTTTTTCACCAGAGGAGTATACAAAAGCAACATATTTCCCACAGCTGATTCCAAAAGAATTGCATTTTTCCTCTGATTGGATGCACAGGCTTCCTTTTACTCCAAAAGCCATATTTCCTGAGAGCATGGTGGTTCTCCTCTGTTTTTATCCTCTGTGGAATAGAGCAGTAGGTACCATACAGAGTAGCTACTCAGCTCTAGTATCCTTCCTCCCAAATAGAAGTTGAAGTGAAATCACAGTGTCTGAAGCTCTCCTCCCATTGCAGTCCACAGTGACACAACATCATGTTCTTCACTGCAGAGGTAAGAAGAAAGAAAAGCAGCTGGCTGTGCTCTACAGCACAGCAGGGAACAGCCTGACTTGTGCTCATTGCACATCCTTTTTCCACACCAGCTGTTTAGAGCCAGTGCTAGAGGGAGGACACACTGCAGTCTTCCAGCAGGTACCCTTGCCACTGTTGCATATGGTCCTTTGTGCCTTTGGAGTCTGAATGCCTTTGGGACTTGCTGCAGATGTCAGTCCCTTCTGCACCATCCCTTTCAATGTTATCGGTGACTCTAAAAGTTACAGCCTAGTGTTAAGTACAGAAGGCAATGAGGACGTATATCTAAAGGAAACATAACTCCAAGTTCATGCAAAGATGTCCTTCCAAAGTAAATAATTTTAATCATATTCTAAGTTGTTTTATTTTTTTTTCAAACACAGAACTTAATATTTAAGTCTCAAGAGGGGAACATTACACTAACCTGGCAAAGTTCTATCATAAGTAAACGACATCGCAGTTAATATTTATCTGGCCATACCTAGGGTCATACTGTGTACCTATGCACACACCTGTATATGTTTGCCTGTGCATATGTGTGTGTGAAATATGTAACTTAGGTCTCTCCTAACCTGGGAATCTCTCTATTACACTCCATCTCACAGTGCAGTCATGTCTATAATGTCATTCTCTGAAATAATCCGCCTTGGATGCAGTAATTGCCAGGCAGATGGTGGTGGTAAATTAGGCAGCATTATTGGTGATAAAAGTTAGAAGCTTCAGATTTTCAGAATGGCATATTCATACAAAGACTTTCAGAAACAACATCTTTAATGACAGAAACAGCATCCAGTTTCAACTTCCCTCCATTTCCTGGAACATTTCACTAGTATTTGGGCTGTTTTATTCTCTTTTGTTAGTGACTGCTATGGTCATGTTGGTTTTAAATACCTCCTACTTCCAAATAGCTACTCTCTGTTTACTTATCACCACCAGCTCTCACCAGTTGCTATCAATACCTTTGCCTTGCTCAGGGAAAGCACAGAAAGTTCCACACTTGAACACAACATAATACAAAAGCATTTACAAAACAATGTAGGCAACAATGCTTCTGGTTGCTATTACTTCCAGTGCAAATAATGCCATCTGCTTATCATTATGCCCCAGTGCATGCTATCTTACATGTGGACAGAACTTGTAATGCCTTGTTGTCTCTGTAGTAAACAGCTTGAAAACTACGCCCTGGAATAATGTCATGAAGAATACCCTCTTGGCTTTTTCCAATTAATTTCTCAGTAACAATTTATAATAGAAAGCTGTAGTTAAAACGCAACAAATACGGACTTGACCTTTTAAATGGAAATTCCCATGTTCTAGTTTTTCTGGTAGGAAGGAAGAAAGAGAGGTTCCAGAAAAATAAAATACAAACCGTAGCCAGTAATAAACCCAGAAGTTTCTCAAAAGAATAGGAAATGTATGAGAAAATGCTAATAAGATTGAACAGTTAATATGCATATGAATGCCAGGTAACAATTCTACAAAAGCATCACACATTTAGATGTTGCTTTTGTCTATTACTGTTCCTTAAACTTCACACAAACTGTGATTTACATTTCACAGCATAGGATGCTTATAGTTCCATACTTAGGAAAGTTTCATTCAATTTGGGATTCCAGTCCAATTATCTTTGTCCTGCTTAATATTCAAAATACCTTAAGATTGTGTGTGTTTTCTGGTCACACAGTCTAAAAATAAAGCATGTTTATGAACTTTTGTACCGATCCTTTCATTCTGGCATTTAACAGCAGACCTTCAACTTCTACCTGAACTTCCAGTTGCAAAAAAAGGCAGGAAAAAATACAGCTCTCCAAAGACCATTTTCAACAGACAGGATCCTACTGCCTTTTGAATGAAGAAAGGGCTGGGATGAGCTCCTTCTGTCCTTTTGAATGAAAAAAAAAGGGGGTTGAATGAAAAAAAGGGAATGAAAAGAAAGAAAAAGGTAAGCAACTTCCACATTTCCAGTTACAGAATCACTCTGCAGATCAGAGTGGTCACTTCTCACCAAGCTGTGAAGACAAGTTTGCTTTATCTGTTCAGGAAAGATTAAAGGTGTACCAGGAGCTTAGATTACATACCGAACTTCAGAGGTCTACCTCTGCTTTCTCTGGGGAAGCTCCAATTTTCTTCCGCTTGAGAAGAGGCAATGGTCGATGGTTCCTGGCGAACATTCATCACAGGCTTCAGAATGAATCAAACATTTCTCACATGGTGTATTTTATATTTAGAATGTCAGAAAACAGCCTGGAAGATTTCCTTCAGGCAACAACCAGCCTGAACTGTATATCTTTCTAATTTAGAATTTAAAACATTTGATTTTGATGTGCTCTGCAGTTTCCATGTGATGAAAATACATAAGTTGTTCCTTCTTCAATAAAAAAAAAAAAAAAAAGTTTCTTCTCTGTTGTATATTTTCTGGGCTATATTGTCTTTTTGCTTCTGTCATGCTTTCAATGGTGCATTGGCTTTTTCAAGTCCTAGCTAGTAAGCAGGCAGTGATTTTAACATTATATGATGAGATTTTTGTGTAGAAGTAAATGCAATGAATCATTGGCCCATATTCCTTTCACCAACAATAATTGGGTTTTACTAAATAAAATCTTTTTGAATATGTAATTTATCTATTTCAATCAAGATTAAATGGGACTAAAACTGAGCTGAATTAGCACATACTCCAGAATGCAGCAAAATAGCTTTTTGATATTTGAAAAACTCTGAAGTATTCAAATACTTTTGTTTTCAGAAATGTGCAGGTTGTAGACAGAATTCAAGTCACATCTACCCCAGCTGCTCAGACCAGAGCTTTACTCAATCAAAATCATGAGAACATCAAATTTAAGTCAGGTTTCTGTTTACTAAGGAACTTCTGGTTTGTTCCAGCTTCTAATATAGCGGAGTGCTAAACCATGCTTGTGATTCCTAGATGCTGTTGCATTATAAAGAAACCACAGAGATGCAAACAGCTCTCTCTTTCTGATAGTTTTTAGGTAAATTAGAACATTTCTCTGTTGAGGTGAACAGAATAATGTGGGCAATGACAGACAGAACAAGATGCCAAGCTTTTTCACCTATGGTCTTCCAAGGGAACAATGTCATTCAATTACTCAAGGTATGTCTACAGAACCAGGACAAGGTATGTGTCTGGACAGCCCAGCTCAGTGTAGAAACCACAGAGGTATCCTAACATGATATAGAACATCAGTTAATATGATAAAATAACTTCAGCAGAGGTTATTTACTATGTCACAGCTCTGAGTGAGGTACTACCAGGTACAGCTTCCAGGCCAGAGCTGTCTCTCATCCAGCTAGCTCTGAGCATGGGCAGGCTGGACACCTGATTGTCCATCCATGTGGATGATTTGGAGATCATCTAGTCCAAACCCCCTGCTAAAGTAGGGTCACCTAGAGCCCCAGGATCCCATTTTCCAGGCAGTTTTTTAAAGTCTCCACAAACTCTCTGCGCAGCCTGTTCCAATCTTTGGCACCCTCACAGGAAATATTTTTCTCCTGATGTTCAGAAGGAACTTCCTGTGTTCCATTTTGTGCCCATTGTCCCTTGTCCAGTCAATGGACACTGCTGAAAAGAGACTGGGCCCATCCTTTTGACACCTGCCCTTTAGCTTTTCTCCAGTCTAAACAGGCCCAGGTCTCACAGCCTTTCCTCATAAAAGAGATGTTTCAGTCCCCTCATTATCTTTGTAACTTCTAAGAGAAATATTTGTTATGTAATGAAGACACAGACATCATGTCAATGTAATTAAGCAGTGTCATTGTGGGATAAGTGTCTCCTGTTTTGAAAATAAAAGCCCTTAGCTTTGCTTCAGTATTTGCATAGCAGCAGGAAGACATTGTGCTGTGCTAGTGTTGATGAGCACAGTTGCATGTCACTGGCATGACTTACGAAATGGACAATACACAAACACAAGCACTCCCACTTCGGTTGCACTTTGTGAAAGTAATTAAGGCAATTTATAGAAATGCAAAGTCTAGGGACTGTAACAACAGATACCTTTGAAAAGAAGTGAGGATTAACAAAAAATTAATAAAGTTTTTCATGAGTATAAACATATATTTACATAACTGAGTCCACGCAGTCATTTTTGGAATCATAGAATCATTTAAGTTGGAAAATACCTTTAAGATCATAGAGTCCAACCATTAGCCCAACACTGCCATGTCAGCACTAAACCATGTCACTAGGTGCCACATCTACACATCTTTTAAATCCCTCCAAGAATGGTCACTCCACCATTTCCATGGGCTACCTGTTCCAGGGTTTGACAACACTTTTGGTGAAGAAATGTTTCCTAGTGCCAAATCTAAACCTTCTCTGGCACAACTTGAGGCTGTTCTCTCTTGTCCTATCGCTTTTTACATAAAGGAGACCAACACCCACCTCGTCACAACCTCCCCTGAACCTCCAGGCTAAACAATCCAGTTCTCTTGCCACTCCTCCTAAGGCTTGTTCTCCAGACACTTCACCATCTTCACTGCCCTTCTTTGGAGGCTCTCCAAGATAGTTTTCATTACAAGCAATAAAGGTGGTGCTGAGGAACTGAAGAGAAAGATATTCTCTCCTTCCAGCTGGCTGGAAACTTGGAACAGTCACGGGGAGACCCTGCAGGAGCAATGCCCCATCTCCTTCCTGTACAGACTGTGAGTCACCTCCACAGCACCAGAACCATTAGTATTAAAGACCTGAAGACTTCCTAAAGACTGGCAGTTCTGAGATCTTTGTTAAGTGACAAAGTTACACTAAGTCTTCCCTTGCTCAGCAGAGGGCAAAATATTCCTATGTCCATGGCAGTAGTTATTTATGTTGTTCCTCTGTCTGGCAGACTGGAAAATGCCAGCATCCTCATTAAAAATAAATGGAACCTAAAATAATATTCAGTGTCAGAAAGAAGAAAACATTGCCTTAATCATAATTAAGAAGTTTTATGTTCATGGTCAATAGTACCAAACAGGGCAGGCTCATCTAGTAAAATTAATAAAGATAAATGGGCAGAGTCCGTCAAAATGAGGAGATTACTCCTTGCTGTGCAACAGGAATGATTTTAGTGCTATGGTTAAAAGTGTACTCACAATAGAAGCTCTCAAAGAAAGAAACAGAATTTATGAAGTTTTCAGTGAGACATTTGGTCTCTTGAAGGCATCATGGGTGCCTATTGATTTTGGTGGATTTGAGCTATTATATCAGCTGGGCTCTTGCTGAATTTCCCATTTCTCCTTGTCTTTCAGAACACAAACCCAATGAAACAGGTCCTGTCATATGAATATACTTGTTCAGTACATAATTCCCCAGGATCCTGTACTGAAAGTCACGTAGGCAGCAAGGCTATCTATGATCTGTATCACATTCTTCTGTGCTTCAACCCCAAGAACATTTCCCAACAAACCCGGAACTAAATCATTAAGACTTCAGAGAAGCAATGTATTAATATCTGCCCAAAACATGAAAACAAAAAGCTATGTATCTGGCAGAGTACAGGAGCTCTGCTTTTCATGAGAAGCACTCTCTATCTTAACAACAAATTGGATTTACCAAGAAAAAAACATGAAAATATTTTTAATGGCAAACCAGCATGAACCAGCATGGCATATCCTAAATCTTAATAGAAAATCTGAAGCCTTTAGGCAAGAGATGTTAAAAAATAGTTCCCTTGGATGGTGTTGTGCAGACCTTTAGAGATTCAGTAAAGCACAGAGGTGGGTATTTCCATAAACTAACTTTTGCCTAGGGAGGCACTAGCTCTCCACGGGCTCCATCTGCAGTCAGCAAAGAAGAAAGATGGCAATTCAGAGCCAGAGCCCAGTTTAACCACTCTGAATTGCTCTCTTGGGGGACTTTTTTCTCTTTGTGATGACAGGAGAGCTGTTAGAGGAATGTTATTAGCCTTAGGTAAAGTGAGAGTACTCTGTTGAACAAGAAGCAATGGGTAATCTCCATCAATTCAGATAATAAACTTGTAGCTCAGTTCCCCCCATTTGACACCTTTGTTAATTCCATTAAATAACCTGAGCAGCAAACAAGAGAAGGATCTTAGGTCTGCAGCAGCTTTGTAGTTTTCCATTCTAAAACCCATGTTACATACCTCCAGCTGTAGGGATTTTTCTGTCTACTGGGGAAATCAGAATTTAAAATGAGACTTTACTGCTTTGGGTATATCAGAATGAAGAAAGTGATAGAATGGTCTTCTTTGAAGGAATATGAGTCTATGCTAGCACCCTGAAATGCTTATGGAACTTTTTAAATTTTAAATTACTTCTAATTTTTGGAACATACCTAATTTCCTACAAGTAGCAACCCAGCTGTCAAGGTTTAGGGCTGGGCCAGCCACTTGACAAATAACAGACTGCTCTCTATTAACCCGTCTCCCTTCACAAAAGGGAAGAGACTGTGAATAGAGGGAGAGAGACTTATGGACTGGAAAAAAAATAAAACTACTTTAAGTAAAATAAAAGTTATAAAATGGAGTATATACAAATAGATACAAACCCAATATTGAACACAACCACTCTGGTAGCAATTGAATCAATGTAATGACTGATGCTGTGGAGCGGACACTGCAGAATTCCCAGGCTGGACTCAGTGGTAGATGGGAACTGGATTCAGGAACACATGGATCAGGAACAAAGACAAAATAAACAAAATCCTCCTTGAACACTGGCTATTGAAGAAGAGGCTTGACCCTCATGATCCCTCAGCTTAATACTGAATAAGACATGCATGGGATGGAATCCCTAGCTGGTCAGTTCAGGGTCACCTGTCCTGGCCACTCCTCCCCACAGGTGCTGCCTCTTACTGCACCCCAACATGGGGCACAAAATTGATCAGTGACCTTGGTCTGCACAGAAGCAGGTCTAAGCAAGAGCCTTTTTGTCCACCACAATCCTGGAAGCAGAGGCTGTCTGCAAAAATGTGCTGTTAACTTCAGACAGTGCAGGGACTAAGAAGAGACAGCTGAAAAGTGAAATTACTGAGTGGAATTCGTTCTGTTCTAACTCAAACCAGAACACCACCACCGCACAAGTCTACAATGCTGCAGGAATTCCTCCTGTATTTAAGACACCGGGTAGATTTGCCAGTAGCAGTTCAGCACCAAAAAGATTGTTTCCTGGCTAAGAAGCCAGACTCAGACAAATCAGACTGCCTGAAAAAAAAATAATTAAAAAAAAATCTTAGATGCTCTTTGTAGATAGCAGCAAACAGCAGATATTTTGAAAAGTGGGGAGCCTGCAGTTGGAAAAGAGCCTCCCAAGCCAGAACTGCTGTCCTGTAACAAATCAGCTATTTCTCAGTAAACTGCTCTTTGCTCTAAAAAGGGAAGCTTAAATTTCCTCTGTACAAGGTATACTATCCGATATGCATGGATTCATGTGAATAACTCCTATTAAGGCTAATGGCAGTTAAATGCATCAGTCCTTGAGAATTACTATTAAAATATACCTCACTTGTACCCTTGATTAGCATTAACACGGGGCTAGCTGGAGTTTGAAAATGGTCTTCAGCAGTAAATTGTTAGTAATTTTAAGTGTCAATAATCATTATTCACCATCTCTAAAATAGCATTGTTAGGAGATAGGGAGTTTTCACTCCTCAGCAAGAGTCATAAAGCAGAGGTAGTTCCCAACACGGTCTCTGCTTCAGCTTTTCAAAACCTGGGCTGCTGTAATGTCAAAAAATCATTTCATCTAAATCCTCTCTGGATTTGCAGGAGCCACCTTGAGCTGGCTAAGCACACCTCACAGGCATGAGTAAGGTGGTGCACCCCAAAACTGACAGTGTGCTCTTCAGTGCCCTTTGCAAGAGCTTTATCACCAGCACGTGTGCTAGGGGTCACAGGAGCAGGGTGAGTGGAAGAAGGACTGGAAGATGTGCATGTGTCTTTGGGGGATTCAGACTTCTGTGGATTAGTTACAGAAGGATGTTTAGGAATTTTAATTGCTTATTAACGTTTTAAAAGTGACTGATATTGCAGTTTATCTGCAATATTGTTGATATTGATCCTGAATATTTATTTCACTGTTCTCCAGTTAATCACATGCTGTCAATAAATTAACTAAACTGCTTCAAACCTGATTTGATTTAAACTATGGGTGTTGAGCAGGGCTTTCCCTTCAATAGTAAGCAGTAAATAAATATGCCAAAAGTGAGACACAGACCCAATTTTACACCCATGTCAAATCCCACTGATGTCTGTGAGGACTCAGTTTGTGATCCACCCTAAGCAAAAAGTGAGTTCAACCTGAGGAAATGTTAATGCAGAGAGATAATTATATGCAGTACAACCACAGCTCTGCTACTAAATCATCCTTCAGATACTGAGTGACTCGCAATGGTAACAATAAGAATAATGTTGAGCCACATCAAGCAAGTTGTGAAACGTAAAATCTACACTTTTAAGAAAATGTTGATGATTCTTTTCTCCCACTTCTAGTGAAAAGCAAGAAAGGAATGCATTTCAAACATTACAATATCAGAACAAGGGATCAAGTATAGCAGAAGATTTGACACAAAGGTATAAGCCACTGTGCTTCATCAAGCTTAGACTTCTTATGTAGTCACTTAATAAAGCTCTCTTTGAATGGTACCTGTTTCTCCTCTCATTCAGCAGTGTTCCACAGGGTGAGCTGTCACCAGATGGACACCAGTGGAAAGACTGCTAGAAACATGTACGTGATGGTTACACTTTCAGTTGCAAAAGCCAGATCTGAACATAGGTAGACGGTAGAATAAATTTCTAGCTCCCAATTTAACAGGTGAGTGCATTGAGCCAGTTCTCCATATAACTTAGTCCAAAGGGTGTGGAAACTGGAATAGGTGGAGTACAGACAATGCCATACTTTGTTGTGTCACATCTTCCTGTTCCTCCCAAACCTGAGCAATACAAGGGAGGAGCTTGGAAATTGCTCTTTCACCCTATGGTTCTGTATTAGTAAGAATATGAACATATATCCTTTGCCCTGTAAGTGTGAGTAGTAAAAGCATACTGATTTGTAAAAGTTGCCTAGGTTGCTCTAGACCCTCAGGATGTCAAATTTCTATCACCTTGCATGCAGCAGCTGCGATGAAAGAAGCACCACCTGGAGCCTTTTAACAGGTGCAGCACTCCCTCCCCCTACACACACTCTCACATTGACACTGGTGGGCTTTTACTTATCATGTCCTGTAGGCTAAACAGGACCTCTGCAACCACCAGCAGCACCAGGCTTTCCTTCCCAAATGTGGCACAAGGAGCGGTGGTTTCACCTTCAGTGGCAGTTTGTGCTGTTTTCTCAGCACCAAACTCCCACCAATAGCCAGTACCTGGATAAACTTGGGGATACAAACCCCAGCTCCTCTTTGTAAAATGTTGCCTTTGATAGACATTGCAAAAATTGATAGAACTTGGGAATTTACCAACGTAATTGTCATTTAGGACACATGATTACTAAGCCACTTAGTTGCAATGTGAGAATGCCACATTCTCTCCTGCACGTCCATTCTTCCCCACTTCCCTTATGAAACACAAAAAAAAGGCTTAGTATACCGTGGTTGTGACTTGGCTTTGTCAGAGGCTTGTTTTTCTTGTAAGTTATCTTCTGTTCCATTGTAAAATTCTCCTGTTTCCTTACAAATTCAAGTATGTGCATCACCTGCTTCTGTGATTCTGCAAAGCACATGACTTTGCTTTCCAAAAAGGAAGAAGAGATTAAAAATGTGGGGTTTTTTCTTTAAATAAAATGTATTAGAAGTTACAAAGGGAAAACATCATTTTTTATTATTTTTTTAGATGTAGCCCAGAGACAGACTTTTCACAAAGTAGAAAATTGAATTATTCTGAGTGCTCTCTCCTTCCTTCTCTCATCCTCTCAACTTTCTACAAATAACAGAGAAATCATTAAAAATACATGGAGTCTACAAAAGGGAAAAAAAAGAAAAAGCTTGTGTAAAGCTAAGAGAAAAGTTTAATAAAAACATTGCTTATATTTTCTTCTCTTCTTTTTTTTTCTTTTCTTTTCATTTTTTTTTTTCCTTCGAGCCAAGGAAACTCATCCAGTTATAGAATCTGGAAACAGAACACAAATCCCATCCAAGAGGCAGAAAATGTAATGATGCTAAAGTCTGATGTTTATGATGCCTCTCCGTGAATGGTGGCAGTGGCAACTACAGCAACAAATGACATTCAAGAAACTATTCATTAGTGAAGGGTTCCTGCAATGTATGATACATAAATGCCCTTATTTGTAATAAATATTTAAACAGTCTATTTAAAAAAATAAAAGAAACACAAATCAGAGGCTACATTAACACATTTTGTTTTTAAAGAAGCTGAAATTATGTATCAGTACACTGGCAAAATAAAACACTGAGGAATTGTTTCAGAGGAAATGTTTTCCTCTGTTTTTTATTCTTCTATTTTCCTATGTGGCAATGCTTCCTACCACTTCAAATTTTCCATAAACTATGATTCTTAGCAAATATGTACATAATCACATCTGGAAAAAAAGGGCATACTAGTGTCTACGATGCCAGTGCCAGAGGGGTGAAATTCTCTGTTGTTTAAATCCCCATAACTTAATTGATTTCCACAGACTTACATCACTTTGCTGCTGCTGCGAATCTGGGCTCACAGTACAGAAAGAGCAAGAGTGATCTATGCAGCCTGAGAAAGAAAAAAAATTTAAAAATTAACAGTGTTCACTATCTTTGCAGCCTCACCAATAGTCACCCTAACTTAAGATGAAGAGTTTTCTGCACTACTGTGTGCTGAAGGGTGAGGGAGTGAGAGGACAAGGGGCCTGTGCTTTCTGTATCTTCAAGAGGGGTAGTTCAGTGAACAGGTTGCTGCTACGGTTTCCACAGTCCTGGATTCAGCTCTGCTTTGTGCTGCAGAAAGATGAAGCCTGCTGAGTAAACATGTGGATCAAAGCTAAAATTTAACTGTGAAGTCAGACAGCTGGAGTGCCTGAATCCTGGAGCCCTGCTCAACTTCTGCCTCTCTGCTCTATGGGTTCTATCCCCTGTGCACTTGTGATCACAGCACTCAGCCCCTTCTCAGGGAGATTTTCATCAAGGACTTGGCCAACTTATTCTTTCAATTTTAAAATACAGATAGAAGAAGAAAAATACAACCACAACTCCCACAACACTATGGAAGAAAAACTTAGTGGGTTTATTTGTGTGCCCTGAAACTGGGAGATTTCCTTTCAATCTTCTTCAACAGAGCAACAAAGCAGAGTTAATGTCCAATAGCTGTTCAGCTAAGGATGTGCTAAAGTGCAAAAGAAAGCCTGGTGAGTCATTGGTTTGGAAAATGCAGACAAAAGGAATAGGAGAGAAAGGACATGATCTCAGGATGAGGTCTGAATTTTATCCACTGTCTATGAACAAAGCCATGTAAAATTTGTGCCACCTACAGGCATTACAAGACATTTTTGACCATTCAGTGCAGGTACCTGCCCTGATAGCTAAATTCCACACGGTTTTGCACACATCTTTTAAATGAGCTTTAATCAGTTTAAGTGACAAGATTGAAGAGCTTTTGATCAGTTCAGTATTTGAGATGCAAAGATGACATTAGACTCCTTCCTTCAAAGCCTTTATCTGAAATGTTACAGGTACCACAAAGAAATCAGCAATTAAAACCAAAACTGATATTTTCAATATGCAAAAGGGGGAAACCTAAATACCATCTGAACTCCAGTGTTTTCCTGAAAAATGAAAACTAAGAGGCTGCAGGTTTGCTTGCTGTGCTCTTTGATGTTGTGTGTCTTCTTTAAAAAATTAAAAACCCTCGCATGTTAGCCTCTGAACAAAGTTGAGGACTTGCTTCAAACCCATTTTATTTTCCTGAGAGGAGATGTGATTATATGAATAAATCTAGTTGTGAGCTTAATAAGCTTTGGCAGGAAAGGGACTGGAGGAAGGTGATCAATGGAACAAGCCAGGAAAAATATCCAAATTAACCTTCAACCTCCCCAGTAACATCTAAAGCTGATATAGGAAAGTTTGTGAGATAATTTCACAAGGATGTAGCTCTCTGATAGTATAAGAAGCAAGTGGGAAATTACAAAGTGATAGAAAATAAATTGTGGAAAGAAGAGAACATTGTTTGGCATGGCACAGAAGCTCTAATTGTTTGACCTTCTCTTTTATCTGTACTTTGTAGCTCAGCTTTCCTGTGATTTATTCAAAGAAATCATACATTCTGGGGGAACATCTCATGGGACTGAAATCATTAGAAGTCCATAAACCGGACTCACCTTGTCCATCCCCAGTTGTCATTTTAAAGCAATGTTATTATGAGAAGACCTGACCTAACCTTGTTAACACCCTCTTTTCCTTGAACATTTAGGCACCACATGCAGAAGAAGGACAAGGTGAAAGACAGGAGAGAAACCAAAATTGCTGCAATTAAAAACTCTATGGCAATAACATTAAGAAAAACACAGTCTTTGCTGTGAGAAGAATTAATGCCCAGAAACGGCTCTTTGGGCCACTGCTGTTGTAATAATAATGCATGCTCCCACTTATAGAATAATCTCATCTATTGTTTCTGATTGAATTTGCAATAAAGAGAGATTACCTAAGGAAAATTACTTGGTGATGCTGCCTATCTGCAATTAGACATGCTCATGTTTGGAAATAGACACTATCATTTACCAACGGCAGTTCTGAGTGTAGTTTGCATTAAAATGTTTCTCACATCTACTGTATGCGATCTTTGTCAAATGAGGCCAACCAGAAAAATATACGTGAACTTAGTGAAATAAAAAACCAAAGAAAAACAAAACAACAAAAAAAAGCAAAAAAACCCCAACCAACCAAAAAAAAAAAAAACAAAACATACAAACAAAAACCAAATGGTGTCTTCTGTCTGCTTGCCAGATTCCTTATATCCACTGGCACTTGGTACTTAATCCTATACACAAAATAATCTCCTTCAAATTGTAGCTGCAAGTAGATGAAAGTGAGAATCCAAACGATCTTGAAATTAATTAAATAAATAAATGTGAGGAATTATCTAATATTAGACCTGGATAAATACTCAAAAATAGTAAAAGACATTGAATATATAAATTATATTTTGGGGTTTGCTCCGGAAGCTGCACTGTAGTTGAAGTAGCACTGGATTATCTTGTATGTATCTTTTCTGATACATACTTGGAAATATGCAGAATAGGTCAGCATTTTAAGTTACCTATACTGAATAAAGCCTTTATTCTTTTCAACGCCTCAGCATCTTGCAGGGTTGGTGAGAGGGTCTTTTTTGGTTTAAACAGTCTCAATCCTCTTCACAGATCAGAAACTTAAGGTCCTGTAGAAATCTAAATGCATGCTGTGTAACAGAAGAATTACAGTGAAAAAAAAGAGTATTCAGAACTTGGACATGTTTTTTTATTTATTTACTCATGGATGAGTGAATAGCCTTTCTCCCAAATGTCACGTCAATCATATATATGCATAGAAGTACATGCTAAAAAGCAGTTTGGTCCTACAGTCCTGTAAGTTTCAGAGTAGACTTCCTAAGGAAAATCCTGCAGCTTCCCTGCAGAAAAATCACAGCACCATCTTTCTAGTGAAACCAATGGCATGGTCACAGAGGGATAGGAGAGGCTATGTGACATCCAAACCAGTCAGAACAACTCTTACTGTGATGGTTGTGTACCCAATGTTATTTGACATGGCTTTGCTGGTTTTATCTTCTCAGGCAGATATGTTTTACTCCATTTTTCAGGTGAAAATCCAAGATATAAAAAAATTCAGTGACTTATTCAATGTAAGAGATCTGGGCTGAGACAGAGGGTGGTTCTGATATACACTGTCATCCATTTTAACAAACCCATGCACTTAGATCAGATTACCACCCTGAAGCACAGGGATGTGCTTGAAGCATATAAAATGTTGGGGAGATTAAAAACTTGATACCAGCTATAGACCCTTTAGGAGCAGTGACTACAATGTTATTTCTTCTTATGAAGGCACTTGCAGGAGTAACAAGCCAGGCTTTCCAGGGTTCTGTTGCAGACAGAGTGGTCATGAGGGTCATGACTTCACAATGTTTCTTGCCCCGAGCAATTGGTGATTTTGTCTATGTCTAATATATTTCCAGGCCATTGGTATGAACAAATGGGAATTTTCCCCTCTATAGATTTCTAAAATTGCTTACTGCTTATACTTGCGCCCTTTACTATCTGCATACTCATCTGTTTTGAACTGTTTGAAGGAGATAAATATTTACTGTCTCCTCTGGTTCTATGATCATGAAAAAACTTTGACATGGAAGAAAATTTGAAAGATAAAATCAGATTTGAAAATAGAAAAGCTATACAACACATTTTTCTTAAGATCCTGAGACATTTCCTTGCTGCTATTATGGAACCCATGAAGTCTGCCTTTCCTTTTTATGTGATGAAAATCACTGTCTAAATTGAAATAGGCAACCTCGGATGCCCTCTGCTGATCTTCCTCCCTTAACTCTCCTACTTGATGAGCTGAGATGGTATTTGTCAGGATGAATGTGTTATTTTGGATTTTGGACCAGTTTTAGCCTCTCCTATCTCCCTATTCCCTTCTCCCTATTGTGGCCAGACCCTGCCATGCTTCAGGATCTAACTTTGCTCTGAGAGTATAATGAAGACTTGAAGCTGTTTCATTTGCTAATCATAAAATGTTTACACTAAGTCAGTGGGACTCATTTACCATTATTTAGATATCTGGGGATGTTTTAGACCTTAAGAGTCTGTGCAGTTACACTTTACTAACAGCTAGACAGCATCTCACCTACAAATGCCTGTTACACTTTTGGCATCTAAATCTGAAAATTCCTTTACTACCAGGATACCCCATCATACACATACCCTATGCACATCCCTAACAATGCAGGTGTATCTTACCCATGAAAAGACCATATTGATTAACTCCTGCTTCTCAGAAACCTAAACTTGTCCTTGCTTCCCCTCAGCCCTAGTTATACCTCATTCATGACAAGTTGATTTAGCAATTTACCATGAAATCTCAAGATTTAGCCATAGGGGTTTATTATCAGCCCCATACACATATCTCAGTCTTAGGGTTAGTATCAAGTATGAAAAGGTAATTAGGATTCTTTCTAGAACTTTAAGATGCCATAAGTGCCTAGTAGCTATTAGGAAAGAGAAGACAGATCAATACAATCAGAGTTTACAGTGGGGTTTTCTTTTATGACAGACAACTTTGGGAACTACACTTAATCTGAGTAGGTCTTGGGCAAAGGGTTAGGAAAAGATCCATCCATGACGGGAGACCATCCAGTGTGTTCACCTGGAGATACTTCACTCGACTCACCTAGCGGGAGAGCTAAAAGATGAAGACCAAGTGGCAAAAAACCCAGCCCTTGTATAAGTTGCAAAGCCTGTCATCGTCACTGCATGAGGTGCCTGTGCAGGGAGGGCTCTGCCCAGAAGTTTCTTCTGCCTCATGTTGGGTCCCCGTATTTGCATGGGCCCTTCCTGGGACAGGGACCAAAAGAAACCCTGGGACCCTTGACAGATGGGTAGTGTTGGAGGGGAAGAAGGGGAGGAAGAAAGCAATTCTAGGGATTACAGATGTTGTTATTCTGAGCTGGCAGAGACCAAAGCAGCATCTATGCAGTCTTTTAGTCAAAAGAGGTCCATATCAGAAGTGATCATCTCATCAGATGGTTCAGGAGCACTAGGACATATTGTGCCATAGAAATGAGATGGTGGGAAAATGAGTAGTTTTTAGCCTTTGCTTTGCATGTCAGATATGTGTCTGCCTGCTAGGTAGGGGAGTCCCAGACTATTGCAGTAATAAGCAGGAGCTTTGGGAGGATGGATGAGATGAAGATGCAATTGTCCTTTTTCCCCATTTCATCCACCTCTATCAGTACTGACTTCTATCTGCTTCCAAGTGAATCTGCAATGTCAGCAGGTACCTCTATGACAATGTGTGCTATTTCCAGTGGCTGTGCATTTCATCTTCCTGCAGCCTTCTTTGCTAAGGTGATTATTGTTGCCCTAGCTACAGTAGACTAGGCATTGTTAAACTTTTGAAGGACATAAACAGTGCATGTTTATGCCATGTGTTCCCATCACATCCTCAATGTACCCAGAACACCCAGAGGTGTTTCTACAGAGTTTCACAGGCTGGTCTCCTTCCCCAGGAAAGAGTGACGCTTGAAAAGAAGTCTCTTTCCAGCTGTGCCCTGTGATAGGACGAGAGGTGATGGTCACAAGCTGAAACACAGGAAGTTCCACCTCAACATGAGGAGAAACTTCTTCACTGTGAGAGTGACAGAGCCTGGAACAGGCTGCCCAGGGAGGTTGTGGAGTTTCCTTCTCTGGAGACTTTCAAGACCCACCTGGATCTGTTCCTGTGTGGCCTGCCCTGGGTGTCCTGCATTGGTAGGGGGCTTGGACTCAGTGATCTCCAGAGGTCACTTCCAACACCTAATGTTCTATGATTCTATGATATTTGAGAGTGGGACAGCTGGGTGGATGCTTTTCCAAAGATCCTTGGAGCATTCCCCTCTTCCTTTCCCACTTAATGCAAGCCAAGGACATGTGAAGACTGCATCAGCAGGGCAGTAGATCTTTTGAATTTCCCAAAACTTACATTATGTTCCTTGCTTTTGTTAAGCAGTCTGCTGGTGCTACAACCAGTGCTGAGCTTAAGGCCATTTTTTCTGTATTCTGTTGCAGCCTTTCACCTACCTTCACTGAGGCTTTTTGAGTGAGGTCAACAACAAAACCTAGTTGGAAAACTTTGTTTGTTGGTGGGTTGAACAATTTGCTGTAATTCCATTCCTGTGCTGTGTGACACAGGCGACAAAGAAACAGGGAAGGCTGTAAGTGAATAAGCACTCAGTCTTTGTCCCAGAAACAATCAAATGGCTCTCAACATACTGAGTTAAGAACAATTCCTCGTGTTATTATCTCTGTCTCTATCACTCAGCTCATTTGATCCAAATCAGAACCTCTCCATGGGTTCTACCATATGTTTGTGAGTGTACTGGGCTTCGTATTAAAAGCTATCACTCTCCATTGACAAAACCACGTAGTAACTCAACAGGAATCTCACATGAATTTACAAAGCTCAGAAATCATCACAATATTAAGACACTATCGTATCAATATTTATAAGCATTCAAACCACTCTTGCAAGTATGCTTCCAATCTTCTTACTTCAACCATCTCTTCCCCCTGCAGCAAAGAACATCTTTCCCTCCATTGCATCATTTTCACAAACTGTAAGCAACATGAGTTACATTCCTTCCCCATATCAGTAAGAGTCTTAAAGATCTACAAAGGAAAAGATTTGTATTAATGGAGGCTGTTACTATTATATGAAAATATTAAAAGTAATTGCTGCTTCTTTTTATTGGTTCCATTCCTGTCAGAACACCAAACATTTGGCATCCCACACAGTATTGGAAAATATATCTTTTCTTTTTCCATAGCAGAAGCTATAAACCTTAATTGATTCCTGGTCCCAGAGAATAACATCATGTTGGGTAAGTGTAGGAAAGAATAAGAACGTACTGTAGCTGAGATCAATTCAGCTTGCTTCTGAACTCCACAACCAATTTCTCTGGCTGCGTGCGCTGATAAATAGACAGTCCTGCCCCTCAGCTACATGCCATTAGCTACACTTTTCCTCAAAGTGTCAGAAAGTAAGTAGTATACCTCAAATTATCTCAGAAACAACAAGACTCTTTTGTCATTCTGCTGGGCTACAGATACTTGCCTGGCATCTGTATTAGTTACAAATGCTATTAGCAGCTCATTTAGCTTGGTTATTATTCTTCACATAAGTCAGCAGCAGCTTTGCAAGTATGGGTAAAAGCAAGAATAGAACAAATTTTGAATTTGAAACGTACCCCTCTCAAAAAATAAAGTAGCTTGTAAAGAAAGAGCTTTGTTGATAATCAAATAAATAGACTAAAGTAACAACACTGAGCTTAAAAGTATTATAGGATGACAACAGAAACCTGAATTGTGCTTTCAAAACCCAATTTTCCAATGTTAAACTTTTAAAACTACTTTGGCATTTTCCTACAAACAAGAGTGTGACCGTAATAACCAAGTTCCAGACACTGTGTTCTTCTTTCTTTTCAGGTTAGTATAATCTTCTCAAGGCATCTAAGGCATAGTCATTAGCTTCACAATAAGATAACTGAAAAGAAATTCAGCTCACCGTCATAAAATAAGAAAAAGAGTTCAAAGATCAGAAATGTAATGGCAAGTCCTTCAAAGGACGCATATACAAGGCTGTATATACTGGTAGCTTACTAGAAACTCAGCTTCACCTCCCTTCCCTGTTCCCTTTGATCTCAAACTAAACATCAGAACCCAGCTTTTAAAAAGACTTGAAGTGCCTTTCATTTTCTCTTGGCTGCCTGAGGAGCAACAACTCCCGCATCTTACATGAAAGAATTTATTTCTCCCTAAAAATAACTTCAGCTTCAAATGCCCCCTGCAAAGAGGTTGAAATAATTTATCCTCAACTCTGTGAAGACAAAAGAAGGTAATTGCATGGGTAAGCCATTGCCTGCAGCAGGGAAAAAGGCAGAGGTGTCATTATGGATCTAGCTGGAGCAGGAATGGAACATTTCCTGCTTGTCACTCCTGTAAGAAAGCAGCGCTGTTCATATATGGCAACCTTTGGGCCCACCACACATGGATCATTAACACTAGCCATGCTGGTTGAGCTGTTATTAGATATAATCCAGCAATTCTTATCCCTGAGGTCTTTCCGGGGGTTTTTTTCCCTCTGTCCCTTCCTGCAAATGCTGAGAGCACTGGGACTTTTTGCTCATTTGAACTATTAATTTTCTTTGCTCCTCAGCTGATATTGCTCAGTGTCAGCTACATAGCATAAGCTTTTACATTCAGTATGGTTAATTTAAGTCAACAGGCAAGGTCTGGGGACTGGGATACATTTCCAGTGCTCACAGATGCACTTTTCTTCTGTGTCATGACAGGAGTCAGGTAGAGGATCTCATACAGGTGATGGACAGACATCCAAGCCCAAATTCAGACCAATTAACCAGCCAAGGTTCAGATACTCAGGTGCAGTAGAGCTGCTTTGTGGATTTCAGGACCATAGATGCATGAAAGGTTTCAACATGCGTTTGCCCAGGTAGACCAAGAGAATGCCATCTCTCCAATTACATATATTTTCCAGTGTATCAGTACAGCTGATTGTGCAGTGATGACAGATTCCCCCACCCAGAAAAAAAGCTGATGTTCAAAATATGGCAAAGCTTTCGACTGCAATTTCAAATTTTTTTGGTATGTCTTTCCTAAAAGCCCACTTCACTCATAAATCAGCAGGCTTGAAAACAGAGGCTTGAGGTGGCTTGAGGCTGTGAATTTTCTTGCTTGCTAGGAAACAATAAGACAGAAGTCATGAATAGTTACATGATACAATTTTTAAATATTTAAAACTGAGCGAAATCCAGATTTTGTCATGATTGATGCCACAAATATGAGGATATGCAAAATATTTTGACATTTCTAGCTTGAGCCCCATTACACATCCCGTGTGCTTTCTCTCAGAGGTGCATTTTGGCATGAAAGGTTCTCTTTCCAGCCAGGAGCCAGATGGACCACTCCATGAGCTTTCATACCGCAAATAAAGTTTGGCCCTGAAAAGACTAATCATTGTAATAGGAACATTGTTGCAGCAACAGATAATAAAACAAAGACACACGCTGATGTTAAGCTGTGTTTTCATTACAGGCTTAAGCTGTCCTTTGACTTCCATAAGAAAAGCATTTTCCATAAACAGGTAATATGGTTTAAATGTTCCAGTACTAGATTCTGTCTCCAGGGACTTGTCTGTGTAGCTACATTGAAAAAAGCAGGCTCAAGCATGAGAGAAAGCTCACTTGGAAACTCATGCTACCTGACCCTGCCTTGACCTTGGCCTTCTTGTAGCATAAGCCTGTAACATCTGCACTGATGAAGGAAACAAAAGGTCCAGCATGAGAAACACCCCACAGTAGGAAGAACATGAAACCCTTTTGCTTCTGGATTTTGTTCCATCTGACCTCCCTGGCATAATTTTGATTGCTAGCAGTAGACTAAGTGCTGGTCTAAGGCTGAAAAGTAGAACAGGTTGGCACCCTGGGGGGAGGTGGGGGCATTAGAAGGACCCCAAGGAAGCTTTAGGTAGCATCACTTTGAAGATAATGGTGATCCCTGTGTCTACTGAGAGCCAGTGAGGAAACTGAAAGACTTTAACTTTCTTCCCCCTACTGCAAATTAAAAATAGTGACTCCTACTCAATCTGAGAAGACTGTCTCTTGAGCCTAATAAGAAAGCAGCCACAGACACAAAGTATTTTCATTTTTCTGTAGAGTTTATGATTTTATCTGCAACAGATATATGCAGAGGACAGTGATAAAACTGCTATACTGAATGTAATTCAGCATAAGTAGTTTATTATTAACTTGTAGCTTTGATCTTCGGGAAAAAGCCTTCAATATCATTATCATACATTTTAGCATTTGTGATGAGGAATTTTTAGTCATGAAGGTCCCACATCATGAAAAGTATAAATTATAATAGCTTTTCTCAAACATACAAAGGCAATCTCTAAAAAAAATGTTCCCAGCTCACATTCTTTACCACCACTCCACTGTATTTATTTGTCTAATTTTCTTTTTGTAATACGACTATGAAAAAATGTCCAGTTGCCATGACTTAAACAAAAGCATTCTTCATTATCATAGAGGAACCTGTTCAAGCAGACTACAGATGTCTTTATTCATTACATATAATATGTTTATGATGGATTTCACGTAGCATAAACATACGTACAGTAGCAAATTATCTTGATACTGGAGGCTTTAAAAATAATTTTAACAGCACCAGAAAACTCTTTAAAGTATTCAGATATTTGGGGTTGGTTTTTTTTTTTAGCTTTTAATTGCTTTTAATTCCCCTCTCTTTCAAAAACTATGTCACATATGAAGCACAAATGTAAAGGTTTCGTGGGTCTCTCACTGCTTTTCAGTATAGAAATTGTATGTGTCACAAAAGCCTACAGCTAGTTTTAGGTCTTAGGAATTTATTACCACCATGTGATCACATCAGGAGTAGATATGGTCCTTCTAGATGCAAGCTGGGGCTCTTCCAGAAAGATGGGTAGCTTGTGAGAACTGGCTCCTTATTAAGCATGTAACTGGGGTGGCAGTAGCTCATTTATCCAGGCTCTGTGACAGAGGAGAAGTAAAAGAAGAGGAGGGAACCTTCTCAGCTCAGACCACTGGAAAACAGGACTGCAGGCTGCAGCAGACACAGTCCTTGCTGTGTTTGATCCTGCCTGTTTACAAACCCTCTCTAAGCTATGCTAGCCTTAGGAACTGAATTGGGGTTTTCAACAGAGATGTTGCATCCCCTGCAGAGTCCCAGCACTTCAGCCTTTTGATATTTGGCAGCTGATGGAATGCAAGGGCTGTGGAGTCACAGGGATTGCTGGAAGGGCCAAATTATGGTCTACTCTGAAAAAGCAGGCAGCTTCTTTCCTACTGTTCCCCTGCTATCCCTAGGCCATTAGGATACTAATAACATGTGAGGAGAGAAATTCAAGTCACTGGTGACAGCACCATGCCAAATTTGAATACCTGAAAAATAAACATTTCTCTTAAGGATTTTCCATCCTGTATGCAATATGACAGGAGGGTTTGCATTATAGCATCTCCTGGAGTTTGGAGAGAGAATTTGCCTGAGCAATTAGTTCTGGTTTTGCCATTGGCACCTGAAAGATATGCCATCTGATTTTGCAAAGAGGCATCAATTTCTTCTACATCATCTTGCATGGGTACAGACCAGCTGGCACTATTTCCATTGGTGGCAAAAGAGTTTCTTAGCTGTAACAAGGATGCACATATCATCATAGAAGAAAGTGGAAACAAAAACAAGCTACTTCACAGATACATAGAAATGGAGCCTGGTGGAGACTTCAAGTGCCAAAGTGACTGAGGCTGTGAATTAACCTATCTTGGGAAAAATAGAGGCAGGTATCTGTTGGAAGAATGAGGAAAAGAAAACAAACCCAGAATATGAAATAGTCCTGGAAGAAGACTGAAGTAGTTACTCTGAGCTATAAAATACTAAGAGCAGAACGGCATTTGTTTCTTATTGTAGGCTTGGACAGAACCTCATTTTTCTCTGTCATGTTGAAGAGGAAGGGAAAGAATTGCACAGAAGCAGTCCTGAAAAGATAAAGGCTATTCCCTATTAAGATTTATAGTTAATCCTGAGAGACAACAATACTTGTAACTGATAAATTTGATGTAGCTGGGGGTTTGGTGAATACAAATGCTACTTTTCCTAGTAGTGGAAAAAAATCTCTTTTGAGGAATATAAGTTTACAAAGAAGCAACAATGTTATATGTAGAAATCTTTTTTCCTGGCTGCATGGCTACTATGTGAGTTCAAGATACTCTTAGTACCCCTAGTGTGACAAGTTTGCTCTCAAAGATTCAAACATGCCCAATTATCCATGAAGATGTGGGGGTTCTGAAAGTGCTGATGTAAACATGAAGAGGAGGCTTTGTTTTTATTACTTGTGATGGTAGAGATCAAGTAACCTGGAATAATTGGTACTTAGTCTCCCTTCTTCCCCTCCCTTTCTTTAGAAGATTGCAAGAATTTTAGTATTTCATTAACTCAGCAGTTTTAAAACTTCAACTTGATATGTATCCTGAGTACGCTGCATGCTACTGTAATGGCCTCAGCAGATGAGATCTTTCCTCATGACACAAGCAAAATTCATGTGCTCCTCTGCATACTACCTACTGATCAGCTCTCTGATTTGTCTGATAATAAGTAATAGTAATTTATGTAGGGAAGGTGGTAAGAACCTCTCTGGGAGCTACTGCATTGTAGTTTTCAGTAATTTTTCTTTCTCCAGTAGTTTATCTTGAGGATTTTGATAATGCTCTGCCTCCTCCTTCTCTTTTAATCTGCCAAGAGAATTAACACATGTAGCAAATACCTGGCTTTTGGATTCCTTTCTTGGTTTCTTATGGGGGGAGGAATCCCTTACCTAACAAATTCACCCTGCTAGCTGAATTTTGATAATTAAAACCCATTCCAAGCAAATAAAGAAAATCCTTTCTCTAGTAACAGTCTTTTCTGTCTGAAAATGTTCCAAAAAAATTATTTGCTCTAGCAGTCAAGGGTCTTGATTTCTGGCATAACTGATCTGGTATCCTCCATCTTTTCATATGAAATTACAATCTTTGAATGGAAATGAGGGTGAAATATCTGCTGCCTGGAACTACAAATGAAGCAGGTGTTGGTACCAGTTGCCAGTGTGGTAAAACTACACCTGCCTTTTAATAGAGGCAGTGTCTAGTAAACATTTGTTGACATCTTATCTACTGGTGTTCTTAATTGTGTATCTGTTGTCAGCACTATCACATGATAGTGAATTTGGGCACACTTCTCTTGCAGCCACTGTGGAAAATGCCATTGTTTATTTAGGAGGCTTATCTTGCCACAACAAGGAAAGCATGGTGATGTAAGAATGGAACAACATCTTTTGAATCAATCCAGCTTGGGCTTCATTTCACAGTTCAGTGACAAGGAAGATGCTAAACCCTGTAAAACAAGGTTGCTGGGATGTTGGCTTTTCAGTTTTAGGTGACCAGCATTTAAAGAGAGAAGGCAGGTTTCAAGGTGGCAAGATCCATCCCAAAACCATACAGAGCCCCTCCCCTGCGACGTACCTCAGTGAACCAACAAACATCACTTGAGAAGAGGCAGCTTCCAAGAGAGGGTTCCTCTCAAGGGAACTTTGAGTATTGAACAGTTCAAAAGTGGGACTGACTAATACAGAGTTGTTATTACTGTCTCCAAAACCAACAACACCAAGCTATTTCTGCAGTTCCCTTACACTTAAGACTTCCAGGGAATGGATGGGCAATATATGTACGTACAAAGCAAAGGAACCAATGTCATTAGGCAAATGCCAGCATGGCTTCCTGAGCCACTAGACATTGTGCCCTTTGGCAGCTAACTACAGCCCTTCCATAGGTGTAAACAACATTAAGATTACAAACACAAAGCTAAAACTCTTGAAGAATATAATAGCTTTAAAAAGTAGCCCATAAAAAATTGTCTTGCATGATTTTCGGAAGTGTAGATACAAGAAAAAATATTTGAAACTTACATTGTGAGCTATAGGACTTCTAGTTATGAATTAATCATTCCTGTGGGTTGTTGTGGGTTTGATAAACACACTGTTTCTATCACTTTCAATTATATCTGTGCTTGTAGCCCACAGTAAACATTAGGTAATTTGTTTGCTTAGCCCTCTTTCATTAGAGCTGTGTAAATCTTATTATTTTGTGTATCCCTTGAACTAAGTATAGACAGTTAACACAGTAGCACAACCAACAGCTAGTCACAACTGTCACAGCATGGCATTCTGTTGCAGTCCTTCTAGATGTAATCTTTGGAATAACTTGCTCTAAAATCCACTGAAGATCTCTTCAAGGAAGAGAAAATCCCGCATCAAAATGGGACAATTTCTGCTTAGAAAAATGTGGAGATGGAAAAAGGGTATCTAGTGGTTTTCCACAATACAATACTTTGTAGATAACACGAGAAACTGGCACGTCTTGGAAATTCTGGCTTTAATCCCCACGTTGAATTTGAGACAAATGATAGTGTTCACTAAACAGTCACTACACCGAGGTGAACATCTGCATCTAGTGTGTGCTTGTCCTACTTAAAAATGTCAGTTAGAAAGAAGACAGATGATTAGCCTACCCTGTTTATATTTCACCATTAAAGGCACAAAAGGAACATGCGTTAATCACTGACCTGATACAAAGTCTGGTGTTGCATCCTGAAAGAGAAAATCATTATTTTAATTGGAACTAATGGCTTGTGGCCACAATAACTCATGGTGAGGCACAATATTAATGTCACTTTGTCTGGTGACAGAATATCTAATGCCTACTTACTCACAGTCTGCCACAGTATCAGCTGATGCAAATTGACACTGTCTTCAGGCCAGATCCACAAAAAAAAGGCTTTGTTGCCTTTCATCCCTAAAAGAGAGATTTGAAGTTTTTTACCTAATGTCACCTGAAAGTGACAAATCCAAGTACAAGCTGGGACTACACTTGCCAGTGCTTAATCAGGAGCAAGTAATTACCTCCATGCATTTACTCCTCTTTCGTATTCTATACAAAGTGTGTTCATGTTAATATCAAGAATGAGTAGATGGATGCTTCCCCCAGGAGAATGTACATCAAAGCACAAAAAGGGAGAAAGAAAATTTTACTCCTGCCAGTGAGTTAAGTGCAATAGGTGATAGTGACTAATACAATAACACCAACATATCCAAAGAGAGAAAATACTGATTTTACTTAGACTTATTTGGAGAACATCTTCTGAAAAACTTGGAAGTTGTTGGTTCTTATGGATTGGTTTTTTTTGTTATTTCTGGAATTTGCAGAAATCTAAAACAGAGGTTGTTTTAACCCTTTCTAGCTTTAAATCATAGTTTTTTATGCTAAAGGCTGGCATCTGAACTGACGTCTGAACTGGAAGCTTTATTATAAACTTTTTCATTTTGAGATAGAAGAAGGTGGTGGATTTTTGTAACCATTTATTTTTCAGTCTTGATTAGAGGAGCTGAGGATGTGAGGAATAATATCTCCATGCCATAGCAAAAATGTACATAATTAGTGACACTGGATTTGACCTAAAGTCCTTCAGATACCATCACTTTCAATTCCATCTACATCCATTAAGTCTTCAAGGTCAGGGCACCCAAATCATAACAGTACAGGACAACTGGGAACTTTAGACTAGTGGATTGATTAGTATACAGGACATTTTCGTAGATAGGTGCAACTCTCAGCAACTAAATTGCACAGTTAGTGTATTCATCTTAAAACCTAAATTTTTTCTTCTGTTTCTTACCTAAACAATTGCCAGTGCTGAGTTATGCACACAAAGATACCCAAATAATGCAGGACTTCTGAGCAGTGTCACGGTATAGATATTTGACTACTAGTGAGTCAAAAAAGGTTAATTTACAAAATAGTACTTAATTAGTTTAATTGACTTTTATTGGTACCATAATGTAAAAAGAATATTTCACATCATAATTTCAAACTCATCAGCTCCTGTTGACATCATACTGCTCACCTACACTTTCTTATCTCAGGATAAATCCCAGCAATGTCTAACTTTTTTTATTCAGCCTTTTCTATTGACACTTTGAAGTAAATGAACTGTGCCTCATCATAATCTACCATATCATAATCTTCTGCATGCGCACTGATCAGTGTCAAATTAATCATTACAATTGGTTTTGCTTCACATTTTTCTTTTTTATTTAAAAATACAATGGTGGCATTTCTCATGTGTCTTGCGAACATTTCCATATACTCCATTTAGGATGCTTTCCAACTGAAATCCATTTTTTCCCCCCTCTTGTCCTGTGAAATCAAATCTGCATATATATTGTTGTATTTGAAACACATGCAACCAATTATTCCAATGGAAATTGAGAATCATATTTAAACTAGAGCAATAATCCAAAGTTTCTGCAAAATTATTCTGAAGTGTTCTTTTTTTTTTTTATCTTGAAAATGAAAGGTCTGTTGATTTTTCCAGTAGTGAACCATGACATGCAAAATCCACTCTTTAGCTCAAAGGACACCCTAAGTTCAATGAGACTTGGGTTCTTAGTTAAATATTAGCCTTTCCTGGAACCCCTTAAGCTCTGAGCGTTCCCAAGTAACTCCTTTTCAGAGTAGCTGTCCAGCCTATTGTTCTTAACACTTCATGTTCTCAAGTATCCTACAAAGACTTTGCTTCTGAAACTGGATCATCCATTCTTGCTCTTACCCCATTAGTGCCTTGAACAGTCATATATCACCTGCAATATGACCAGGGGCAGTGAGAAGAAATTCAGTGAATCAACTTCACACAGTAGTCTGAAAAATGACTCTGTAGACTGCTTGCAGGAGAAATTACAATAGATCTTATAAATATTTCTCTAGTGTATAATTCTCTGCTTAGGCAAGTTTTCACTTTGGATCGAATTGTGATCCATGCGAGGGCATTATTACTAAACAAAAAATAACCCTTAAGAAATTATGATGCTTTGTGAAATAGTGGAGGCATGGGGGAAGTTATTGGCTATTCTAAAATGAATGCAGGAACAGTCTGTGTTATATTCATTCACCTTCCCAGAGATCACTGTTGGATGACAGCTTTGCTAACAGGGCATTTCTAGACAGAGGCATGGTCTGCCCTAATAGAGCCATTATGAAAATAAATGGTGCTCTTTATCCCCTCTCAAGTGAAATAAGGGCTTATGAAGCTGCATTTTTGAGATAGTCTGCAGTGGTACATATGGTCTGCTTCTTGATTTTTTTTGAAGACAAATAACTCTGAGAAGTCCCATTTAAAAAGTAATAAAGATCATACTAGGCTTAAATCTAGGGTATGCTAAGCTAACTGTTTTAAAGAAAAAAAATGAGAGAAGTTCTTTTTTCTGTCCTCTTTTATAATTAAATAAAATAGGGTGAAGTCTGATTTTTATAAGAGCTTGAAAATGCCATCATATACTGTAGGACTCTTATTCATTTTTTTAGAAAGTAAAAGGCAAACATGATTCTGAGAGCTGTGAAAGCTATGCTTAATTTTGATACCTGTTAAAGAAACAGAATTGGAGAGATTATTCCTATGGAAAAGCTTCATTCGGGAACACATACCCTTCTCTACTTTATATACTGTGATCCACATATGTGTACATTTTTGTGTGTGCTGTCTAGCAATGATAGCTGTACCTTCTGCAGCTCCAAAAGACAACTTTTAAAGCTTTTCAGAAAAACCTTTCATGTTGATAAATATTTAAATGCTTGTAGCCCTAAACTGTTCAATTATTTCTTAGTTCTCTGCCATTCGGCCATGGCCTGTGTCTGTATTGTCTGTACATCCTGCAGCTGCTTTTCAGCCTCAAACTAAGAAAGCTGGACAACCTTATTCATTAACACATCAGAAATGCAT
The DNA here is from genome assembly GCA_027560015.1 of Chloroceryle amazona. Taxonomy (NCBI): domain Eukaryota; kingdom Metazoa; phylum Chordata; class Aves; order Coraciiformes; family Cerylidae; genus Chloroceryle; species Chloroceryle amazona. The sequence goes on from JANHFX010001313.1 coordinate 144,752, forward strand.
ATTCCCTGCTGTGGAGGAAAGGCAACTGCTGTGGGGCCTGTCTAAAAATGCACATTGTGAAAAGATGTATATTAGCACTCTAGTCTTCTAAACGTATTTTGCTGAATGTTGGAGAAAAAAACAAAACAAACAAACAGAAGATAAATACAGGAGAATAATCCTAATGGTAAAGATGATCCAACAAAAAGCCAAGAAGGATTCTCATGAAGGAATCTACAAACCTATTAATATGAAACATTATTTGACTTGCTATTAAACATTACTTAATTTACTATTTAATTCACTAGTGAAGAGTGTCAGGAAGGACAGGGACCTGATGGAGCAGGTCCAAAGGAGGGCCACAAAGATCATCAGGGGGCTGGAGCACCTCTCCTACAAGGACAGGCTGAGGGAGCTGGGATTGTTCATCCTGGAGAAGAGAAGGTTCAGGGGAGACCTAACAGCCACCTTCCAGTGCCTGAAGGGAGCTGACAAAAAGCCTGGAGAGGGCCTGGTTACAAAGGCC